>JADRCD010235906.1:0-32203 GCA_019843815.1 Montemys delectorum
TGATTTTCAAAGTAGCCATAAAATACTAGACTCCTGTGCTAAAACTAGAAGTCTCTTGCATATTTCAGCAGAAAATATGAATCTCATTAAAAGAAAAGGCAGATGTTTTGGAATCTTGAAAGTATACAAAGGTCTGGTTTCTTTTAAACTTTTAAGAAAGGACAGGGTTTGCCTTCGTTTCTCTGATTGAATAGATAAAATCAGTAACTCACCTTAGAGCTTCAGCATTGCCAAAACTGCCTCTATCTTCCTGTACATGCCTTGTGGCTTTCATAATAATCTGTCACTTATTTTATCATTGATGTTCCCTTAAGGCTATTTCTATACTGGTAGACAGTATAATTTAAATTAATTGAATATGTTGACTAGTTGGTTCTTTTCTCGAGAAGAAATATCGCATGCATCACATTTATAAGGTGACTATCTTTAATCATAAAACTTTATGCTATATGCTTTATGATCACATTTTTAGTTTTAGCCATTTAAAAGGAAACTAAAATACACATAAGGATCTAATTTCATTAAGCCCTTTGAATTTTTTTAACTTTAAATTTTTTAGCCAATACGTAGAAAAATGATATAGAATAATATGATTTAACATATGTATGCATTATATAAAGTCATTGAAGATAAATACACACACATATGTATGTATGTGTATATATATGTGTGTGTGTGTATATATATATATATATTTCACACGTAACATTTCATATACTGCACAGATAAAATACACATGTTTTATATACTTTACTATATATTGTGTGTTTATCTATTTGTGTGTACATAACCACTATCTGTATTCACTCTATTGTGCAAGGGTACCTTATCAAGACATATGTACTATTGAGCTTAAATGATATTTAAATCTGCAAAGGTGCCAGTCCATTACATAATGAAAATGCCTATTAAAAATGATATATATATATATATATACATATATAGTTCAGTAAATATCTACTCAGATTATATCAATATTAACACCATAATTTATCACTTCACTCAGAATCTTAATTAGTAATTTAAGTTTGTAAAATGAGTATTCTTAGAAAACAGGCTTAATTATACAGAAAATGAATAGAGATGGAAATAAATACACTGAATAATATAAACAAGACCCAAACCAAACCTTGTATGTTTTCTTTCATTTGTTGTTGTAACTTTTGAGTCATCAGATATATACATTTCATTTGAATACTCATGTAGGTAACTTTATTACCTATTACACCAGAGACAACAGAAATGAATAAATGAATGAATGAATGAGCTCAATACCAGGAATGGGTTACTCATTCTTTTGGTATTGTTGGCTAGTGAGGTTCCACAGTTCTTGAAACTTTACATGATACTGGCAATGCTCTTGGTTTCCCTCTAAAACTTGATGATGAGAGCCATACCCTTGAGACCTAGGACAGGTAGAAATCCAGCTGGCACTAATCTGGGAGCTTCATCACTACCAGCTACTTTTCTTAGTGGTGGAAGATACTATGCACTCCATTGGAGAAGAAAAGCTTATTCATCTGTGAACCTTGTGAACTATAATATTGACAGACCTTGAAAGACATGTCCATTGGTGCAAAATACACAAGATCATGGAAGTATGCACTATTTTCTGATTGGATTTAAGGCCCATTCCACAAGATAAAACTGAAGCCTGGTACTATTATTAGTTGAAGAACCTACATACAGACAGACCACAGACTCTAGAGGAGAAACTAACACTATGATTTTATAAATGGACAAAATATTAATCTATCATCTAATTATTCATCATTATAACTACAGACTACTGATTTTCTCAATCTTCACACGTGAAAATTTTTGGGAGGTGGTGATTAACCAGAGACATATAACTGGACAAGGTGAAGACAAAAACATTTCACAGTTCTGAGCTCTACATGGTACATATATGCATCCAGGTATCATGCAGAGAGAGTTTAAGAGCCAAAGGAGATTGAAACAGTATCTCAACTACACAGGTGAATGAACATGTGTATGCATGTAGAAGACTTGTGCACATACAAGCCAGATCAAATCCTAGAACAGAGAAGATATGTGGAATGTAATCTCACCCCTCAGAAAGGAAGCTATTGGCAACTGATAGCTCCTGGGGAGGCAGAGAGAGAAAGATACACACAGAGAGAGACAGAGAAAGAGACAGAGAGAAAGAAAGAGTGTGAGAGAGAAAGAGGATGAGAGAGAGAAAGAGGACAAGAGAGAGAGGAGAGAGAAAGAAGGGGAGAGAGAGAGGAGAGAGAGAGAGAGAGACAGACAGACAGACAGACAGACAGACACAGAGAGAGAGATAGACAGAGATATTTCTAAGAGTTCTAAGAGTTTATCCCCTGGTAGGACAACTATGCTTCAGTGAATAACTGCTTATCTACAAATACTTAGGCAGAAAGTTTTCTTTCCTGGGTACATTGGAAGGTGGGTGGACCTTGCCAAAGGTGAGGGAAGGGGAGAATATGATAGAAATATTTGTAGGGATATTTTAAACAAACTTTAAAAATAAAGGAAAATAAGATGAAGAGTTATAGAAGGAGATACCCAGAACTGAACTCTGTCTCACACACACACACACACACACACACACACACACTCACACACACTCAGGCATATGTACAGAAACATCCTGCATGCACATACACACAGGCCATGATAACACTTAAACAAGAGGAATGACAAATACAACCAACATAAGAATGATGAAAGTAATTGATAAAGTGCTTACCTGAGGACATATGAAAGAGTGAAGGTTAACTATAGTATTATACTTTTACTTTACCCCTTAGACCAAACTCAGTTGTATGTTGCTTTGAGAAAACACAAATATAAAGTGGTTAAGTGTTATAGATTAAAATAAAATTTCCTGAAGGACATTGAAGGCTAATCCCTCATACCTTGAAGATGACTCTATTTGGAAGTTGAACTTTGCAGAAAAACATCAAGATGAGGTCATTAAGGTGAGCTCATCTGGTTAGATTGATGTATTTCTGAGCAGAGAAGAGAGTATATTTATATAAAGACACAGGGAAGTACATTGTGTTCTGTATCTTAGTCTCACACATTCCAGATATATAGACTTTAAATTCCTGCTCCTCTAGTCTGCCCAGCTTTTGGTTGTTATAACCTTAGAAGGTTGATGTAGGAAGCAAGACAGAAAAGATGGAAATGCAACCCAAAGATCCAGGTGGACAGCACAAAACAAAGTTTCACACAAAAGTAAAATTCAAGGATAAAATAGAAAGTACAATATTATATACGATGATATTTACAGGTCTGCAGTTCAGACAAGTCATTGAAACACACAAACTCAGATACTTGTGCCATGGACAGACTCCTAACATGTGGCTACTGCCTCCGTTACTGATAACTCCATGACTTTCAGGATAGTTTCCAATGTTTCTGCCTTTCCACACTTGTAGATGGAAGCAGTGTGAATATTCACAGGACATTCATGAATAATGAATAAACATATGTACAGCACCTGAGGCACCAGCTATTATAGATATGAAAATAGAATTATATATTATTTTCCTATAAATATACAGAAATATTCAAGGAAAATTGAGGCATGTGTATAATACACATGAAAAACTTTACAGGATTGGGTATAGAAATCCGCTGTCACAAAACAGTTCTAAAGAAGATGCATATATTCCAGTCTGCCATCTACTTAATGCCAAACATGAGCAGAGGAAAAAACATCTGGAAATCACTGTTCCAGAACTAAAAGGTGTTCTTAATAAGACTGTGAAAGGAGGTTTACAGATTCTTATTCTCCATTCTCTCAATACAGCTAGAAAATTTAAAAGTAAGTGAGTAAGTAAATAGATGAATAAAATTTAAACATTAAAAAAGGAGAACAGAACTAACTGAATGATTTTAATATCAAGAAGCGGGCATAAAACACGTTTTAGAACCTCTTGCTTTTCTCAGACTTCTGCTAGTAAGACAAGAAAACTCAGCATTTGACTTTTATAAGAGGGCATCTATCACACATGGCCAAATCTTAAGCCAAGCATATTCCTAAATTGGTGCCTATAAAATCAGGAGGTGCTATCTTCCAAGGGGATATTTGGAAAGAGCATGTTCATGTGTACACACTGTGGAACCATAAGGTTTCAGATGAGGGCTGATTCATGTGCCGAGTTGTGGTGAGGCTCATGGGGAACTGCATATTCCAATGCCAGTGGTGTTTCTGCTGGTATACCACTTTGCCATTGAGCTCTGAACAAAGTGTATACAATATGCTTTTGATACTTCTCTTTTTGAAAGGATTACTATAAAACATGACACAAACCCAGAAGGCAATTTGAGCCTCATGTTTCTACAAGGGCCAATTCAATAAATTTCTTAACTCTTAATGACAATCTAG
Organism: Montemys delectorum; assembly: GCA_019843815.1. Taxonomy (NCBI): domain Eukaryota; kingdom Metazoa; phylum Chordata; class Mammalia; order Rodentia; family Muridae; genus Montemys; species Montemys delectorum. Next base: position 4,382 of record JADRCD010235906.1, read on the forward strand.
CGACATATTAGAATGTTTAGAAACTTACCAGACATCAATTCTCTCTTATTCTGACTCAAAACAAAATTTACACTATGCATTTGCAGAATAGATCTGAAGTAAATGCACAGAGAAGAGCAAACTTATGTTTGCTATTGCTAAGGCAACATGTCAATGAACTCAGCAAGCTGAACTTAATTAAGTTTCTAGGAAGTACTTGTTGCTTCTTCCTGAACTATTTTCTAGGCCACTTTTACATAAAAATACAGTACCTTGATTGTGAGTTTTAATATTTCCTATCATGTGGCAATAAATACCACCTATGTCTTGGTGTGACAATCAAAGCCCTGGCTTCCATTTATAACTTCTGTTTATGAGTTTCCTGCCCTCTGTTTGCTGCCATGTAGCTGTTCTCTCTGAGCTGACACATTTTCTCTTGGAGAGAGACCCTCTAAGACTCAGGACCCAAACCCAACCCCCCACATCCCTGCAAGATTCTATAGTGTACAAGATGTATATCTGCTTCTTCCACATCCAGGCTTATGTAATCTATATCTATCCTATCTATCATTTGTCTCTATCATCTTTCTGTATCTATCAATCATCTATCTCTCTCGATATATATGTACATACATATATATGTATATATATGCATATGCACATGTACATATATGAATGGAGAGACAGACAGGCAGACAGAGAATGAGAGTGACTTTTCTAACTGAGGTGCTAATCATGTTGGAGCTCCAGGTGTGGGGCCTTTTAAAATCATCACCCATGCAAGTATGGGCTTTCTAAGGATATGGGTGCTTATGAGCCATCAATACTCCTGTAAAAACCCCTGCATCCACCATATTCCTGTAGCCCCAATAAACTCATTGATTTACTAAGATAGACTTGGACAGAATTGCATCTTTGGTCTGTTATTGGTACTAGACCTAGAGTGAATAAATTTTGCTTGTTTGTTTCTACATTTTCATAGGAAAATCCACACTATTGTTCAAAATGGGATATTTGATCCGGGCAGTGGTGGCGCATGCCATTAATCCCAGCACTTGGGAGGCAGAGGCAGGCGGAATTCTGAGTTCAAGGCCAGCCTGGTCTACAGAGTGAGTTCCAGGACAGCCAGGGCTATACAGAGAAACCCTGTCTCGGAAAAAAAATAAGAGAGAAAAGAAAAAAAATGGGATATTTGTTTCCCATGCCTTAAAAATTTTGTGGTATGGAATAAGCAAAAGCCCTCTGAAGCTGCCCTGGAACTTGCTTTGTGTTCTTGTCCTTAGCCACTGTCCCTCTCTTGCTTCCAGCTTCAATAGCTTCTTTGTTGTTCCACCGTGACTGTTCAGATTTTTGACTGCCATTCCTTGCTCTGCCGGATATGATAAAACACAGACACTTGTCCCTCCACTCCTTCAGGTTTCTGCTAAAATATCCCTGGGAATCAACAGTTGTAGGCTTCTATTTGAACCAGAGCTCTTCCAGTTTCCTCTAAGACAGTCTTTCTCGTATACTTATATAGTATGACAGCTTAACTCCTAGCTTTTCTGTATTAAAATATAACTTCAAGGAAGACAGAAAATATGTTACTATTTTCTTTAGCAATCATATTCTAATGAGAATGTAGAGATTTTTCTCAGTCAATCCGTATGAAGTTTCTGAATATACAGTTAGTAAGCTCCTTATCTCTACATATCACTAACTCATGTGAGAGCATCATCACTACTGGCTAGTTTCCACAGTGCTGGAAGATGCTATGCCCCCTACTAGAGGAGAAAAGCTCATCAATCTATGAGCTTTAATTATTTTTGAAATATATATTCAGATACATATCTCATAATGACATAGGTAATTGGTAAGTTATTCCTTAAAGCATCTATTATATCATTTGCCAATTTTTAACCTTGATTATCTTAATTCTAATGCATCCAAAGTACATATTATTCACACGTTTTTCTGAAAAGAAAGAGCATGTACTGTTTTCAAGTGACAGTGTTTCTGTATTAAAAGTAATACATTCTATTTCCAGGCTTTACTCTCTTACATAGTAACAAGGCTAAGGACACAGTATAATTTACAATGATAAAATTTTATTAAAATTTGTCCTGGTTTACCTACTTATTTTTCAGTTCCCCATAAACTGTCAGTAGAGATAAAACCAGCTCAAGAAGAAAGTGTAGGAACCATATCAAAATGGTGCCCACCCTCTCAGGTTATTTGTGGAAATGAGAGCCCTCTTTGCCTGAGGCTGGGTTTAACTATCTACAGTATGTGATATGGTGGAAATCAAGAATAGGTAACCATTCATGTTCCACTAATAGATACTAGGTAACCATTCACCATAGTTCTTTATGTAATGATGGCTATTCCTACTTTATGTACAGGGAAAGAAAACAGGGGGTTTTACTTACACTTAGAGCCTGAAGAAGATGACCCTCCCACAGTAGATCTGGATCCCCCTTTCATGGAGAAGACGCCTTTTCCCCGGCGTGTGGTGGTGACAGCCACTCTGGGACGTTTGAGAGGGATGACAGCTCGAGGAGGCGGGGGTACACGGCCATGGTAATCAAAAAGCCTTCACAGACACAAAAATGGTTGAGAGTTGGTAAGATGCCTAAATGTTCTACAGTAAACAGGAATTATTCAGGCACTGCTCTGGCAACATTTTATGGTGACTATATTTTTGCCCTTGTTTACTGTTCAGACGAAGTGTTTAACAGTCAATTTATTCTTCAGAAACCAACAGGATCCTCTTTCAGGATGCTAGAATTTGACCTGACTCTAACTTTTGTAAGATAAGAAAGTAGTTTTGCTCTGATAACAGTATAAAATTGCCAAAATAAGGTTGATTTTTGTCCTAGGATGTATTTTATTATTTGAACAAACAAACTTATCCTAATATTGAACACACACCTTCGTCTTATACATTAGAAAATTTTCATTTTGCCCAAGACTAGAATCATTACAGAGTCATGAACATACCAGGAAATAGAATTGTCAGTTTATGTGGAAAAGTAGAGATAAAACCAGCTCAAGAAGAAAGTGTAGGAACCATATCAAAATGATGCCTACTCTGTCAGGTTGTTTGGGGGAAATCAGAGCCCTATCTGCCTGAGGCTGAGTTTAAATGAATCTGAACTAGCCTAAAGGTAGAAATGGATTGACTGAAGAGTTAGAGGGAACTGGTAATCAGAACACTTTGTTATTCTGACTACTTTCAGGTATACAAAGTGAAATAAAGTCATTTGTAGAGTTAGCTGGTAAAATGTTTTCTAATTGAAATGAAAATGAATGCTCTACACCGAGTAAAAGAAAAAAACTGATATTCATCACAGCAATATATTTTCATCAAATACCAAAAGGAATAAAGGCATATGGGTGTTATGAGCATATAAGGAAATATGCCATCCAGAGACTCAAATGATTCATATTATTCATTCTGCATACTCATATGCACCAGTGTTTCATATGATAGCATATTTGAGAAGTATAGCAGCTTAGGAACAAAAATCTAGGTTACATTTAATCTATTTGATAACAAATAAGATATATAATTACATTACCCAATACAAAAGAAAAGACATTATGTATTTGCATTTATGGTATATATTTTGTTTTGACAGCATTATATGAATTTTAGTTTTGAAATTGATTTAAAGCAGTCAATAAATAAATCAATATGAAATTCAGAGAATAAAACAATGTGAAATTCAGAGTACAGAAACTGGAACAGGAAAACATAATTTAAAAATTTCTATGAGAATTTATTTCATAAAAGATTATCTTGTATACATATATTTTTGAAAATATGATAATCTATTTTGAGAAAATAACATATGAAACATAATGTAAATATAAAATTGTTTCCAATAATTTACTTAAAAAATCATTTACCATTACTATGTAATGAGATAAAAGGACAATAATGTTTAAAAGGGAATGCTTTGAAACAAAGTCTATCTTCTACCTATGTACAAAAGAAAAGAAGTCAAATGTAGCAGGGGCCCTCTCCTGTATGAACTGGCAAAATCCAACAGAGCCAAGGACCTGCTGGCAAAGAGCAGTGGATGTCAGGATGCTAAGCTTTCCTTCAAAGTCTACAGCTGGATGAGGAAGACAGGGTAATGAATACAGTCCATACCAACAAAGAATTGGAAATCAGAAGGGTCAAGAAAATTTGCCCCCCTCATTTGAATCATAAAACAAAGTATACATTAGTAATTTATAAGATGAATTCACAAAGGTCCCCAAGTCAGTGGATTAAAATACAATACCCAAGACTATCAAGAGGTATAAAGTATAGCTTTTGGCTCATCTTCAGGTCAGAAATTACCAAATGTTCCTGTAGCTTTTCATGTGCATTGAAGAGGTTCATTATACAAGCAAAGCTATTAATTAGGTGAAGAAAATCCCCAGAACACAATGAGATACATAGAGATGTAAGAAGTCTGTGAAGGATATGCTGAGCAAATGAGCTGCCAAATTTATTGTCACTGCAATTACAGTGTCCTTTAACCTTTAACAGTGCTTTCTAGGTCACCTAAACATCTGTTAACATGTTGTCACATTTTCCAAGCTATGGTCCAGAACCTTGGTCTTCTGTTCAGTTTCTCTGCTCTCATCTCTCAATGGCAAGTGGTTTCAAAAATATCATGTGCAATTTTCACCAACTTCATCTGCCACTCTGATGTGACTGTGGGGGTGCATTGAAACTTAAGTGTTTTAATATCATATATAAAATATACAATAAGATGGAAGGAAGACATAGGTACTTCATATGTGAATAAAAATCTAATATTTAATAGCAGAGGAAGCACCCTTAAATACTATTGGGCACCTTTGAGTTCATTAAAATATAAGGAAGGAAGCTTGTCATGACTCTCATATATAAAATGTAACATGTTAAGTGGGGAAGGGTCAGTTTCTCTGGGCTTGAGAGATGGACTAGGGGTTTCTATATGCATAGGAAAGTGTGGAGGTTGAGAAAGAAGGATACAGCATTTTTTCCAGCAGAATTCACTCTACAGTAAATTAAATTAGTTTCTCTTTATAAATAGCATTGAGAATAAGGACAACTCATTTGAAATTATAAGGTGTCTACAGAAATTACCGTCACAATGAAATAGAATAAAAATTTCAAAGGTTGGTTAAAGTATTTAACTGACTTTTATTATCACTGTATTATTTCATTCATTCTTGCAATTATATTTTATTATTTTATTTTAGGTATCTTTAGTTTTCCCTAATAGTGTTTATTCAGAAGAAACAAGTCCTTCTAATATTTGCTGAATCGATAATGGTTATTATGAAGCCAAGCATATAATCTTCCTTTACCCTACATCAATTTTAAAATGAATACTCAACAAAACTTTCCTCTATTTGTCAATGAAATAACTATAGATAGAGTTAGTATAAGTGACCTTAGAGAAAGTTGGCAAGTTTTTTTAATTTCAGAAACATTTAAAAATTTCACACGTTTTGTCTTTGACATTGTTTTCTTTAAATAAAACTAAAGAGCCATGACATTAATTTGTGGCAAAAGTTAAAAGCTGGTAGGTCTAATTTTTACACATTTACTTGATGCAGTAGTCATAGATTTACTCTTAGAAGAAGAACATTATTTTGCATTTCTTATCCTCAAAGCAGGTTTGCTTGGCATAAAAGCAATTTAGAATCATATTAATGTAAACATAGAAAGCAAATATAACTTTTATTACTATGAGAATGGTTTATTGCTGGACTTTTACAATAATGGTTTTTGTGGGAAATACATGAAAAAGGCCCTATATCTCTCAACCTTATTGTTTCAACTATGAAACAAACACTGTAATACTCTAAGCTTTCCTTTTAGCCATCTATGCCCTCTTCAGAAACCAAGACTACAGTACATATATAAGTATGCTAAAAAGATATGTCTGTATGTATATTAAGTTTTCAACCTTCCTTAGTGATTGTCTTCATGTTTAACTGGTGTGATATATTTATTTTCTAGTAGAAGGTCTACTAAATCAATGCCAAGTTACTGACTTTTTTTTCTTTTATGTCTTCTTTTGTTTTCTTTACTTAATTTTTTTGCCTTGATTCTTATTTTTGCTAATGATTAGGACAGTGTCAAAAATCAAATGCAAGACTGAGGATTGATTGAAGGATTAATATGAGTATATATTATATAACCAAGCAATAAATTTTCAGTAATAATTTCAAGTTCTTTTCGATAAATACTTATTTGGTTCTAAATTTCCCCTACAAAATATTTCTCTTCTCTATTCATTAATCAAACTTACTGTTGCTATGTAGTTACTGCTAACAAAATCTTTAGTATGGAGTAGAAGCTCAGAGATGTTTTGGCATGATGTTACCTGGATGATAAACAAACAGATCATCTTTAATGTAGTCTGTTTTATCCCTGAACTCTACTTTCAGCATGCTTTACTTCTGACAGACTAGAGTCTACTAAACAAGTTAAAATGCTTACTTCATTAATAAGAAGATCTACATACAGAATTTCCCAAGACTGGTATGGCCTTGGTGGGGACAGAGTGGCATGGGTCCTGCCACAGGGACAGAGCCCTGGAGTGAGCCTCTGCAAGTACTGATGGCTACTGTGGGCTGGATGTAAGGCTTGTATGTGTAATAATGTACATACACTCTGGATCCAGTCCTAGCAGTGGAATGCCCTTGCTGTTGATGTTAATGAGTCCATGGTGATTAGAAACAGTAAGTTGAGGTGTGGCTATATCACAGCAAAAAGATGAACACCGGGACCTTTAGGACAGCCCTTAAGGCTGTGAGAAAGAGCTCTCTATATATGAGTTCAACTTGACAAAAAATAAGGATGCAATATGAATTATATGAGGGGCTTCATGAATCTAAAGGAACAGAAGCAGCTGCACTGTGAGCCAACTTGTCAAAAAATTACTAAAGAAGGAGATAAAGAGATTTAGGAAGTGATGATCCCAGGAGATCCCACCCAGCTAAGATTTTTGTTTGTGCTTACAAAGGCAGAGAGATTCCTGACTTCAGGATCAGCCTAGGACAGAGAAAGTTTAGGCTAAAGAGTGGTGAAAATTGTAATTTCAGGGTAGGCCCATCTGATTAGCTTTTCCTCTGTGCTTAACAAAAGCAGATAGATCTTTGAATTATTTTGTAATGTTAAGAAAAAAAATGTATGCTTATTTTCTCCTAAGAATTAAGGGGCTGGAGTTATGGGATGCTGATACATAGGATAATTAAAAGGGAACCTGGAATACATAACTGAATTGATATGTAAATAAAAAACTGGGCTTTTGGTCTGCATCAGATGAGTTAGCAGAAAGCGATAACAGTTCTTTAGAATTTCTCTAGAAAGAACTGAGCTGTCTGGAGATCTCTGGAAGTGAAAACAGCTCTTCAATATTTTTTTCTAACAGAATTTCTGACTTGGTTGTAAGATTCAATAAGTTTTTGTAACGCCTTTTCTGACTTTGTTCAGAAAATCCATGAGCTTTTACAGTTTTCACTAGCAGAGAGAGCTGTCTCAACCAGAGAGATTTTTAGAATAGCAAGAAAAAGCTGTGTTGAGCAGAACAGAACACAGAGAGAGAGAGAGGGGAGGGCAGGGGGAGGGTTGGGGGAGGGAGGGAAAGAGGGATGGGGGAGGGAGAGAGGGAGGAGGCACGTAGGTCTGGAAAGCCATCTCAGCAGAACTTAAGCCACCAGTTTGGACCCATGATTTTACCAGACACCCCTTTATGAGAATCCCTCTCTAAGCTGAGGCTGGTCCTTGGCAAGAATTCAAATTATTCTCAAATTATTCTTAAAAGTTACCAGGATACTGATGATTTTATTGTTTTTATTTTTTAATTAGTAAACTTTCATAAAGTTTTCAGTTTGCTTTCCTTCATTGTTTGAATGAAAAATTTCCTGACCATGCTTTTAGAGGCAACTCCCTGAGAATTAGAGTGATATTACGTGAGTTTTTTACTTTAATGTAATCATTACTACTTGCTAACTGCTTAATTTCATATTGAACTTTAAATAATTAAACAATATATTCAACTGGCCATTTGAGATAAAAAGTAAAAACACTAAAATGGTTTGATCCAATTTCTAACTTTGTCAGGTGGGAATTTTCATTAATGATCAGGAACAAATTAACCGTGATTATTTTCATGCTAAAACTGTAGTAACGTTTCTTTAGTTCATCAATAGAAGGTCAGAATGTTCCAAAATTAAACACTGCCCATTTTGAGCCACTATAACTGTATGGATTATTTTGCATCGTGAAACATCCATGACATTTCTTATTCTCTAATGGAACTTTATTCTTCACCGGCATTTACAAAGTACTTGGTGCTTTTTCTGGTGACACTAAAGTTAAGTGTTGGATTAAACTGCCAATTGCTTGAGAATTGAAGAAATTCTCTGGGAGAACTAAGTATGCTTGAATCAAATTTCTTTTACTTGGAAGCATATTGATGTCTGCCATTGGTTCTCCTAATATACAATTGCCTGCACTCAGCTATACCAGCTTTTTTGAAAGAAAATATTACCAAATGCTGAAAAATAAGTACTGGACATTGCTTCTACCATGTGATACTCAAGATAATTAAAAGACAAAACAATGTATGGAGCTGCATCAGTGAATTACATTCATATCCCCAAACAGACTGGGAATATAAACTTCGAAGAGTCACCTTCCTCCAGGTACAGGTGGGATTGGGATGCCCAAGACCACATGCCTGCGCACTCCAGACTTCCTGTTTGACTCAAGAGAATAGAAGATGAAAGATGGACATATTAGACTTCCCATTATTATGATTATTCCAGCTTTGTTTCTTTACCCTGGCAATCACAATTTATCCCAATTGCAGCCGAAGAATCTAGATGGAAGGACTTGCATCATTTGCTTCTTTGCATTCTCCAAGATATCCATGCCAGTAGCCTGTGTCCCCTCCTCAGAGATCCAAGTCTGAGTTTCACAGAGGTGCAGAACACTGCCTGAAACTTATATTCATAATTTCAACTCAGCAACTCCCATTTTCTAAAATGAATTTTAATATCAGCAAGTGCCCTATCAACATTGCCCTATTTCTTGCAGTCACTAATTTCATTATGCTTTTGGTTTGTCCTTTCAAAGTCTCAGTTCTTTTTAGCAAAGTATTTTTAATGCAATTATCTCTGCTAAGCATAACTAGTGTCATTTCTTGTTTTGTTTCACCCTTAACAAAGCATCATGGTCTTAGAAAATAAACACAATGTTCACTATCTCTCTTTAGGAGTGTGAGCAACAACTGAAATACCACTCAAAGGCATGACAATGGTCTATTATGGAAGAAATATTGAGTGACTGTCTTATTACCCAGAAATGTAGACATTGCTACATAAAAATCAGTATAATACACATTTACCATCATTGTTAACATTGTTAATTTACACTAGCATTTGACATTGATTTAGTACTACAAACATAATCAGGACTATTGCTTGTTATCACATAACTTTATGAGTTAAAAACAAATCATGTAGCAAACAGCAGGTTTCGCTGTATTAAATAACATATCCCAATTTGCAGTATTGTATGTGCAAGGTATTTGTAAAAAGTTCCACATAAAAACAAGCTGAGCATATCTTAGGCAGAATAACTATTTAACTGCTGTCATGCATCCAGGTTCATTTATCTTGTCCAGTCTTTCTTGGTTAATTTCCCTTTGCGGGATTCTATATTTATAGGGAGCTAAGCCACTGTTGGCAGATGCTTATGTCTTTTTTAGCCAAGTGCTTTAAAAAATAAAAACTAATGACAGCACATACTGTTCAAATAGTCTGTTAGGATCATAATCATAATAATCTATTATATACGTAGAAGTCAAACAGATTTCATATAAGACCAATAAGTAACACTGAAAATTGGCTGTAGTTGGCCTTTTTTGTGTGGTAGAGAGTCCTTAGGGAAGATTAAGCTCTATAATACCTTGCTTGTTTAAGGTCCTTGGTCTTTCCAATGTAAGGTCTGTTTTTCAGCTTTTGGCTTAAATAAGTATTTTTTATAAACAAAACTAGAATACATGCTTAATTAATCCTCAAAGCAATTGATTATCTTTTTAGTGTGTGTCTGTGTGTTTGTGCATGCATGCATGAGAAGAAAGAGGAGGTATGTCAGAAGACGACTGTGGTGTCAGCTCTCTCCTTCCTTTGTGTGGATCCTGGTGACTGAGCAGAAGCTGCCAAGTTTGCAGAGGAACTTGCTTTACCTACTAAGCTGGCATGTGAAGCCCTGTAGCTTGTCTTCTCTTTTAAACTGTCACAGTTGGATATTTTATTTTTCACCAAAATCAGAAGATTTAGTGTCAAAGCTTGTGTTTCCTACCTCATAGAACAAAAATTTATTTAAATAAAAATTTATTAATTCTACAAGGAAACACTAAGAAATATGCCTAAAACAATGTCATTTTAATATGCTATTAGGTGAAATAAAGTAATTGAAAACTTATCTAGAATAATAAAACAATGTTTTGCATCCTCGAAATTTTCAGTAGAAAATGATTTTGAAACTATTAAAAGTTAAAGTTTTCAAAAAAAAATGTAAAGACTATCTCCGTGTCATATCTTCTTTGTATGATATGAAATTATTTTTAAGGCTGGCAGATGTTGGGATTGTTTTAAGAGCACATTACTATAAGCTACTAAACTGTTAAATAAAATTTAATATGTTGTCTAAATTATAAAATAATTGGAGGGAGTCGTTCTTTAAGACTACCTTTTTTGTTTACAGGACGAATTAGAAATAAGTGGCTTTATCCGGCTCCTTGAAGTGTGCCCTTTGATCTGGATCCCTGTACAGGCTTTGGGGTACATTAACCCCACATACAAGTAAGGATCTATTTTGCCCCTGTGCATACCCATGCAGTCTATTGTGAGATTAGAATACATGACCAAGCTATGAGTATACCTCTGTCTGTAATGAACAAAAGGGCCTACGTCTTAAATGAGATTAACTAACGGCACAACTTAAGTATCTATTATTAGCCAATCAAAAGTTAACATGACTGTAGTACTCTGAAGCAAAATGAAGCAGGGATGATTGGATCTTACATTGCAGAAGGGACTGTAACAAGATAACTAAGTATAGGAGGGATCCTGCTGGGCCTGAGAGACCTCAGGGAACTCAGTTCACTCTTGGTATAGTAATTCCACTGTGCTCTAAGCATGAAGTCAGGGGAAGGAGGTCAGAGGTCTAATAAAATGGAACAGCACACAAAGAAGACCCAATGGCTTTCTTTTAGAACTGAAATATTATTCACAAGTAGGTAGGAGACTCTCAAAGGATTCCTGAGCTCTTTTGTCCATTATGACCTATTGAAAACCTTTCTCTGTATATTTATGGAATTCCTTGCACTCCATTGTTTTAACACTACTTGTAATTAAAGTTAATGGAAAATATTTATTTTATTTATGTATCCATTCATTTGTTTATTCCAATTGTCACTTATAGTTTCTTGATCATTTGGGTTCCTGTGAGTTAACTATTTATGGCTTTTCTTATCAACAATGAGGTGCATAAAATAGTTTTCTAAAAATACAAATTAAATTCCTGATAGCAATACATGTGAGCTGTCATTAACACTGCAAAGCACAGATTTTATTATACAAATAAGTGGGTAATTCAATCACTTCTCTAAAAGCATGCAAAACATAGTGGCTGCTAATTAGATTGTTTACACAAAGGCTGCAGTCAGGCCACTGCAATGTGTCCTGTGTTTGTAGCATTTAACATTTAACACATGTGGCATTTGACAAAAACAAATAATTATAAAGAAGCTGTTGATAACAATAACTTTAGAACTGTAACGTTGAAAGTAAATTCAAACAAAAAGGCAGTGGACATATCAAAGAAACAGCTGAGGAAAGCTATGTTAGCATGCCCCTTGAAATCATCTAGATCTGGACCCAATAAAATGAACGAAACCGTTCCTAACTGCTATCTATAAGAAAAATGTATTTGATGTGAGAAAAGGAATGAAGGAAGCTCTGGTGAGAAAATGATGCTACCACAGGACTACATATTGAAAGAACTTGAAGAGAGACAGTGTACAATTAGGGCAAGGCACTGAGGCTGATGTAGCCTTCTAAAGGACCATGGAAACTCACAGAGCACTTGACAGATGCTTGCTCCAGATCCTAAGTCACCGGGAGAAAGGACACAAGTCTGTACTCTGTGGGATGACTTTGATAAACTCTCTCTAAAGGCACTAAACAAATTCTCAATAATAGTATTGTTTTAAAGTAAACATGATCAATAACTATCATTTGCCCCTGTACTTTTAATGCAGAGACTCAAAGGAATTGTGCAGTTCTGTTAATCTGCTGTTCTAATCAATTAAAGGTATCACAAAGACGAATTTTATGTTTTGTGGCTTGCCTGCCTTCTTCTCATTTCTTCCCCCCTTCATTCCTTCCTTCTTTTCTTTCTTTTGGAGTCATAATAATCCCCAGCTTTGAAAATTCTAAGTCAACAATTGGTCTTGAAAATAACTTAATGTTTAAAATGTTATTTTAATATCACCAACAAAATTTTAGGCTTTGTTAACCTTAATGTGCAATTCCAACTCCAAGGTCTTCTGCATGTGAATAAGTATAACAAAACTAAAAAAAAAAAGTAACTTTGTGACAATTGTAGAAACTTCACATTTTAAATTTGTAGTCATAACATAATATTTCAAGCATTTAAATTAATTAAAGCTTCAGTAAATGAAATGCATAAAAGAGAACAATACTGATTCCTGAAAACAAGGTTGAAAATTTCACATACCGATTGTAGAAATCATCTCTGTAGTAATCGTAGTCAAATACATAACCACTAAGGAATGAAAAAAAATAGTTAGTGTGGGTTTGAGTCATGCTCATTTTAATATCGTTTTTTGATTTTGTAACACAAAATAAATTTTATTTTATATCAACATATTTTAATGTTTTAGTTTAGAGTTTATGAGATACTTATAATATAAAGCAGTAGTTTTTATTGTGTGTTTCTTAATTTAAATTTTCATTGTGGTAAAATACACACAGATCATAAAAATTGTCATTTTAATAATTTCAGCTATAATTTGAATGTGCCATTCAGCATATAATTTTAACTATGTCCTGTATATAGTTCAGTAGCATTAAATAGATTCATAAAGCTCTATAAAGAACATCACTATATGTTCCATCAACTGCTCTATATACCCGATAGATGCCTTTCCCCACTTTCTTCTCTTTTAATCACATCTATTGAACTTCTATCTATAAAGCTGCCTATTTTAGGTATCTTACAAATTGTGAATCAAAGATGGTTATCATATAATTACATAATCATAGCTTTCTTTTTTGTTTGATTTATTTCTCCCATCATACTTTATAATTTATCTAATCTATTATGTACTGGATATCAGAATTACATTCTTATCTAAGTCAGAGCCTTATATATTCATATTATTTTTGTTTATTTATTCATTTACTGGCAAAGATTAGAGTTATTTTTATAACTTTGTTATGGGAAAGAATGATGCTGTCATATCTTGCATAGATTTTCAATATATTTGCTTTCATTTTTCCTGGGTGTATACATAAAAGTCAAATTCCCAAGTCAAATCATAATCCAGTATGTAAATGCTTGCAGAGCCTTTTTATGACTTAAAGGTAATTTTATATTTCCAAATCAATCTTACAGACATTTATTTTTTAACTACTCTCAAACCAGGAACACTGAGAACTTTACTAAAGTGGTATTGTCATTCTTGGTTTTAAGAAAAAAATGCATGGATGCCTCCTCAAACTTCCTGTACGTAGAAGGAAACAGCTTAATGTGGCTTATCTAGTGTATGAGAATCAGATTTATTTCCAGTGTGAGTTGAAGTTCTGATAAGTTAAGAAAAAACATTGTCATAGAAATATCTGATTAGATGACTGCTTACTTCTGATTTCTGGTTATAGGAATACCATTTCTCTGCAAGCACAGAAATACAATGCAATCATTGCCTAAAGATTAAAAAGCAAAGTAAAACAAACAAAAACCCCACACATTAGTTAGAAGAGATTATTGAAGTGGAGTGATAAATGCTATAGTTTATATTGCTTGCATAGATATGACTATGTTGCAGAACTGAGAGATTCTCAAGGCAACCTACTGGTTACCACCGAGTTCTGGGGCATAAACGATGGAACATTCCTTATGAAACAATACATAACTTACTTCCCTTGGATGATAAGTATCGTTGATTAATGAGGAAGAATGAGACACTTGCCTGAACTTTCACTGCAAAGTCTAAAATTAGACTGCAAAATTTAAAATTAGTCTATTTGCAATTCTAAACTTCATATGGAAAAATAAAAATCACAGATAGGTGAAACAATCTTGTATAATAAAAGAACTTCTGGAAGTATCATCCATCCCTGATTTCAAGCTGTACAGAGTTATAGTAACAAAAACTGCATGGTATCGGTGTAAAAACAGACAGGTTGATGAATGGAATCTAATCAAAGACCTAGAAATAAATCCACACATGTACAAACACTTGTTTTCTGACAAAGAAGCCAGATCCATACAATGGAAAAAGAAAATATCTTTAATAAATGAAATGGTGCCGGTATAACTTAATGTTTACATGTAGAAGAATGCAAATAGATTCATATTTACTAACCTGCACAAAACTCAGGTCAAAGAGGATCAAACACCTCAACATTAAAACCAAACACTATAAATTGAATCGAAGAGAGAGTGGAGAATAGCTTTGAATCCATTGGTTCAGGAGAAAACTTCCTGAACAAATCACCAATAGCTCAGGCTCTAAAATCAACAGTTAATAAATGGGACTTCATGAAACTGAAAAGCTTCAGTAAGGTAAAGGGCATTGGCAATAGGCTAAAACAACAGCCGATAGAATGAGATATTAAACTCACAAACCCTACATCTGACAGAAGGCTAATCTCCAAACTATATAAAGAACTCTAGACATTAGACACCAACAACTTAAATACCCAATTAAAATACTGGGTAAAGAAGGGGGTGGTAAGATGGCCCAGTGGGTAAGAGCACTGTCTTCTCTTCCAAAGATCCTGAGTTCAAATCCCAGCAACCACATTGTGGCTCACAACCAACCGTAATGAGATCTGACGCCCTCTTCTGGTGTGTCTGATCAGCTACAGTGTACTTATTTATAATAATAAATAAATCTTTTTTTAAAAATTGGGTAAAGAGCAAAACAGAAAGTTCTCAACAGAGGAATCTATGATGGCTGAAAAGTACTAAAAGAAACATTCAACATCCTTAGTCATCAGAGAGATACAAATCAAAATGACTCTGAGATTCCATCTTTCACCTGTCACAATGGCTAAGACCAAAAACTTAGGTGGCAGCACATGCTGGCAAGGATGTGGAGCAAGGGGAACATCCTTCCATTGCTGGTGGGAGTGCAAACTTCTACGACCACTACTACCATTTTGGAAATCAATTTGAAAGTTTTTGCAGAATATTGGGAGTAGTTCTACCTCAAGATCCACCTATCCTACACACACACACACACACACACACACACACACACACACACACACACATGATCAAAGTTGAGCAAGTGTCCTTGTGGTATATACATCTCCAAATTCATACCACAAGGACACTTGCTCAACTATGATCATAGCAGCTTTATTTGTAACAGCCAGAAACAACCTAGATCAACCTCAACAGAAGAATGGATAAAGAAAATATACCTTTACCATTGGAATACCCCTCAGCTATTAAAAACAAGGACATCATGAAATTTGCAGGCAATTTCATAGAACTAAGCAATATCATCCTGACTGAGGTAACCCAGACCAAAAACGACTTATCAAAAGACTGATAGTGGATATTCTCCTTAAAGTACAGGATTACCATGCTATAAATTCACAGACCCAAAAATGTAGCAAGGAGGATCCAAGGGAGAATTCTTAAATTCTATTCACAACGGGCAATAAAATAAACATCAGAAGTGGGTGAAAAGAGGGAACTGGGTGAGAGTCAGGGTGGAGATGCAGTGTGGAGAGGGGAAGTTGGGGGGCGGCCTGGGAGTGAGAACAGAAATTGTTGGTAGTGCGTCTCTGGGATAAGCTGGAGAACTGGGACAGGGAAGGCTCCCAGTAGTCTGTGGGGATAACACTAGCTGAGATTCTTAGCAGTGCGGGATATAGAGCCCAAGGTGGCCACCTCCTGTAGCGAGACAGTACTTTCAGTTGATGGAGGGGAGACAGCAACCCACTCCAGAAAACTTCAACCCAAAATATCTCCTCTATACAGGGATAAAGATGGAATAGAGATCGAGGAAATGGCCAACCAATGATTGGTCCAACTTCAAGCCCATCCCATGGGAGAAAGCCAAGCCCTGACACTGGTTAACGATAATACTCTTTTATGCTTGCAAGCAGGATCCTAGTGTAACTGTCTTCTAGGAGGCTTCATTCAGTAGCTGATGCCAACAGATGCAGAGACCCACAGCTAAACAACAGGCAGAGCTTGGGGAGTCTTGTGGAAGAGTGAGGGGAAAGACTTGAGGGAACAGGATGGGTCAAGGACACCACAGAAAGACCTACAGAGTCAACTAACTTAGACCCCTGAGGTTCACAAAGACTGAATCACCAACCAAAGATTGTGCGTGCATGGGCTGGACTGAGGCCCTAGCGCACATGTGCAGTGGGTTGTTCTGATGCTCCTTGTATTCTAATGCTAAATACTAGTTCCTCAAGGTATGGTTGCCCCAGACAAATGAATTTTCATGTACTCAAGTGATGCCGTGTGAGCCTTCTTCCAAATTACCCCTGATTGGTAAAGAAAGAGGCTGAGAGTCAATAGCTGGGCAGAAGGGACGTTGGTAGGGTTTGGAGTTCCTGGGCTGGGGTTTCGAGAGCCATGAGGAGAGAGAGGAAGATAGAGGAGAAGACAACATTGGGTAATAGTGTTAAAGTCTAGCCCCGAGGGCTGCACAATTGGGTTAAGAACAGCCAAGATGGACATCGTAAGTAGTAACTTGGGGTTATTGATAGGAAAGTAGATTTTAATAGCATGGAACATTATAGACAGAAAACATGTGCTCAACACTAGTGCTGACGAGGGCTTATTGTAAATATAAAGGTCATGTGTATCCTTTATTTGTGAATTGAATAATCAAAGGTGAGTAGAGGCCCTGGATTGAGGTTAAATTTATTCTATAACACTTATGTAGCAGATGTGGAGATTGGTCTTCATGTGCATCCCCTAACAACTGAAGTGGGGCTTTCTCTGACTCTGTTGCCTGCCTGTGGATCCCTTTCTCCTAGTTGGGCTACCTTTTGTGTCCTCAGTGGGAGAGGATGCCTTTAGTCACTTTGTGACTTGCTATGCCATAGTGGTTTTGTGCTCCTTTTCAGAGAAGAGAAGGATAAGTGAGATGTGAGTGTTGTACTGGGAGAAGACAGAGGGTGGGCTGTGATATAAAGTTAATAAATAAATACAAGAGTGAACAAATTGGACTGGTTGCTCAGTTATCATGAGTATTTGCCTTTGATGAATTTTAAGACTATGTTAGAAGATAATTATAAATGCCATAGAATTGTATTTGGATAACACCAGTGTGATTTCCACAATAAAATCAAATATATAAACCTTATCAAGCAAATAATTTTTAGAATTTTGCACAGAATGTGTCTGTAAACCAAAGACCTGGAGAGGGAAATATTCTTATTTAAATTGATATTCTTTGTACTTTTATACACACAGTCTCTTTTAGTCATCACTATGCATAAAAGATGAAGTGAGCTCTCTTCAAAATTTGATAAATAACATGCCATCAAGAATTGAATGAGACATCTGGCCTCAGAAGTAATAATTTCTATCTCTGACTGAATTTTAATCTGGTTGTATCAAAATTACCTCAATTTCCTCTCAGCTTCACTAAACTTCAGTTTCCTCTGGACTCCAGACCCCTGACTCTTGGTTTTCATGAAGGTTTTAATTTTGAGAACTTATATTGGTCAATCTGTCTCCACTCCTCTGAGCTGAAATGCAAAACTCTTCCACTTTACACCTGAGGAGCAATTTTCTTAAGAACATGGTAGACTTCCATGGAAGACTGAAATAAAATTAATTATCAATGAGGATATCTCCTAAATGAAACTAGTCTTTGTTCTTACCCCCAACACTCCATACTCTCTGCCAGTAACTATCACACTCTATATTTTTAATGGGATTAACTTTTGTATCTTTCACAAGTGAAAGGAGAAATAAACCATCAGGCATCCTATAGCAAGGGGTTCTTAATGTTTTTTTCCTTACAACCCTTTTTTTTCTGAGAATTTTATATTGCCTGGAAATATGGGTACATAACATAGATTTATACATGAAACATGATAAGAAATCATAAAAGTATTTTAAATCAATTCTTTAGTGTGCATCTCATTTTACTGTTTATTAAATTTAATATTAATACTGTTTATTAAGTTTATTAAATTTGTTTGCCCAAAAGATGATTGATAACATTTGCTTTGGAATAAGAAACTAAATCCTGTTGATATTGTTCTTCTTATGGGGATGTAATCCCCTTCAGGTCCTTCAGTCCTTTCCCTAGCTCTTCCACTGGGGTCTCAGGGCTCAGTCTGATGGTTAGCTTACCAGTATCTGCATCTGTATTGGAGAGGTTCTGGTAGAACAATATCAACTAACTGACCACTGAGAGTTCTTAGGGACTAAACCCCTAACCAAAGAGTATACATGAAGGGAGCCAGGACTTCAGATACATATGTAGTAGAGGATGGCCTTATGTGAGATCAATGGGAGGGGAGGGAGGCTTGATGCCACAGAATAGGGGTAGGCTAGAGGAGTGAGGGGAGAGTGGGAATAGGTGGAGAAGCACCCTCATAGAGGTAAGGGGAGTGGGGAGAGGGAGATGGAATAAAGAGGTTGTGGATGGGTTATCAAGAAGGGGGATATAATTTGAAATGTAAATGAATAAAATGATTAGTAGTAATAATAATAATGATAATAATAAAAAGCTAAATTCTAGATGAATATTTCATATTGCAGAATGTCCATTATTTTCAGTAGTCTTTGAGGTGATCAACATTTTAATTCATACTTACCGTTGTTAAAATGAAGATTCACATTAAAGTTGTAGAAGTATGTTTAGGGCCATTTCAGATAGGATTTTTTTAAATTCTGTATTAATCCCATTAATTAAAACAAACTTTATTTTATGAAACTCATGTCACAAACTCAAAATTTTTAAGATCAAATATTTTAAAGAAAATGTTGTATATAGATATAGTGATTTTATGCACAGAAAAGGATGATAGAAAGTATTAAAAGTTTTTGTTTTACAAAATTAAGTCATATTTTGATCAAGGCAGTAAAAACCATTGTAATCATTAACATATGAAGCCCTTTCACATCGGCCATGGTTGTTGAGCACATCTTGCTGGTCAAGGGCAATGTCACATCTACTGTGGTTGTGAAGCACAACTTGCTGGTAAGGCACAGTGTCACAACACACTCTTTTTTACATTATGCTTAATATCAAGCCTGCAGCACAGGATACTGCACAGGTGAGCCCTGCCATAATATCTCGAATTCATATGTATTGGGTTTTGAATTATTATTTGTTAAGAAACCTTCTACTTTTGCCAAATATTCTTCATGACTTCTAATTCAGTTTTGTGACCACCACGTGAGGTCAGAGGCTCCAATTTAAGAAGCTCTAGCATGGTGTAGGCAATTTAGTCCCAGATTTCTTATGCCCCCTTCAAACTAAGCGTGGATTTGATCATTCTGACTAAAAGAAAGGAAAGTATTTAATATTATGGACATATGAACAGTCTGCTTTGACTGTTGCCATATATGTATATGAATACCACTGTAACCCATCAAAGTGTACAATTATTAAGCATCACTTAAATAAAAAGAGAAAGACAATTCCACTAACTGCATAGGATCTCAACTTAACTCATTCTACTTGCACAAGTACCTTACTAGAATCGCTTAGATTTCCTCAAAATGTATAGGAAGTCAAAATTGTAAATAGAATTGGCTAGGCTCATATAGATACACTATTTCTTTTACTAGTGAAGATTAAGTGAGGACCAAATAACTTTCTTGTAATTTAATTTAAACTTTTTCCTTTATAGGACAAATCACCACTGATTGGGTTTCACAGTATATGCAATCAACTTTAATCCTTTTGAATTCATAGAACCAGTTTCATCTGAAACTATTAATACTCACAACACAGTTTTGCTTTAAACAACTTCATTAAAACATAATCTGAAGGATATTAATGAACTACCTTGCATAAGGAAAAGGCACATTGCTGATTTCTTAGCAGACATAATAAATCTTACCAGTGCCTTCTCAATTAACGCTTCTGGTTCCGAAATTAAACTGAATTACCAGTTATTGAATGCTTATTTTAAGTCATGTATAACAGTGAGAGTTGTAGATAATGTCTGGAGAACGGCCAAGAAAGCCGGTTTATGTAGAAGGGGTTAGGCAGATATATAGGTGATTGTACTTGCAAGCAGAGTTCAATGAATGACTAAACAGAAGTAAAGCCTGCTGTATTAGGCTTTTATTGCTGTGAAGAGGCAATATGTTCATGGCAACTCTTATAAAGGCAAATATTTAATTGGGTCTCCCTTATACTTTCATAGGTTTAGTCCATTATCATCATGGCAGGAAGCAGGGCAGTGTGCAGGCAGACATGATGCTGGAGAAGAAGCTGAGAGTTCTATATCTTGATCCTCAGGTATCAGTCGAAGACGGTCTTCCTCACTGGATATAGCTTGAGCAGATCTGACCTCAAAACCCACCTCCACAGTGGGCCACTTCCTCCAACAAGGCCACACTGTAAGATTCTGCCAAGCCTTAGCTTACTGGGGAGTTACCCCTTTAGTGAACCACATGGAACCTGGAATCGATGCAAAAACCAAGCGGAATTTATTCTTCCAACACATTGGGGCCATCCTATACCTGAAGGTCAGTCTTTATACAGGTTTTCAGAGCAGCAGTCATTACGCACAATGTAATTGGCAGAACAGCGTGAGTTTTAAATTGACTGGCCTCTGGGGAATGAGGTGGCAGGACTGTGTTTATCTTGTCTAGACCTTGCCCACCTGCAGGTCCAGGTGCTTTCTGCGGAATGTTAATTAGGCTTCCCCTTCCAGAGGAGAAGGATCTGGTGGAGTTTTCAAAAAAGTCCTGAACTGACCCTTTCAACACCTACTTTCACAAGGCCACAGCTCCTATCAATACCACTCTCTATGAGGGCCAACTGCCTTCAAACTACCACACCTGCTATGAAATTTCATAGTTAGAAGAAATAGGAAAGGTCCCAAGAGATGTGGATCAAACTAGGCTTCCTAGAAATGATGGCATTTTATTTTTCTTGTAAAAAATGAAAGGATGGAAAATAATTGTTGTAAAGTTAGGTCTTTGTGGGTAGCCATAAAACTGACAGTAGAAAATGTGGGACAATTGTGGAGAAGATGAAATAGAAATCATACTTTCTCATCATCATCATCTATATATATATATATATATATATATACACACACACACACACACACACACACATACACACACACAAATACAAAGACATTATGCATGCTGATTTTGAAAGGTTATAGTGAATCAGAAGTATCCTTAAAGACTCTTACAGAATCGTGTTTCTAACTCACATTATGCATAGGTCAATAGGTATGTACATATCTGTCCATTTTTTTACCTAAGAGAAGACACATAAAACTGTATTTACTGAGTATTTAAAATGAATATTCTTATACACACACACACACACACACACACACACATATAAAATTGATGAAGTAAATCTCTTAGCTTAAGTTTCATTAGCAAACACTTCACTCCAAGTATGGTTACAAGAGAGGAAATATTGAGGGGGGGAAACTAAAGGATTATGAAATATTCAGTGAACACATTTTGTGCCCTAACTAGTAGTGGTTTGGGACTTTGCTTTAGGAAGGTTGTAATGGTTTGAATGGCAGTATGTTTCCCTTTAGGATTATGTGCTTGAACAGCCTGTCACTAATTGGTGTTGCCATGGGGGGTGGGGGGGTGGTTAGTGAATCTTTAAGAGGTGCAGCTCTGCTGGAAGAAATACAATCAGTCACTGAGCTTAGAGCATTTACATCTTCTACCTCTTCCTCCTATAACTCTGTACAGTTGTGATAGAGACTTTCAGCATCCTGCTCCTTTTCCCATGCCTCTTCCACCATTGTGGACTCTCCTTGTAGAAGAACTCTTCCCTATGTAATTTGCTTTCAGTTATGGTATTTTATCATAGCAACAGAAAAGAGACAGATACAAAGTAAAAAAAAAAAGAGTTAAGAACTTCAAGCAAGTAAAATCGTGTACAGGAGTCAGATGTGCTGGCCACTAGAGTGTAACCCAAGCACTTGGGAACTGGAAGCATGAGTATCAGTAGTCCAAGGTGATTTCAGCAGCACTGTAAATTGGAGGCCACCTTGAGCTACAAAAACATCTGTTTTACAACATAATGCAACAATAATACAGCAAAATATTCCACTCGGTAAATGACAGTTCTCATCTCCCATTTATTTGAGTCAACTGTTTTCACACATTTAAGAACAATTACAAGGACATAATCAAATTTGCAGGCAAATAGATGGAACCAGAAAAATATCACCCTGAGTGAAGTAAACCAGAACCAGAAAGACATGCATGCTATATACTCACTTATAAGTGGATATTAACCATTAAATAGAACATAACTGTAAATGGATTTTAATAAACTCCATTAGTTATTAATGTGACTCAGCCAGCCTCCCAATGACCAAGGCAGATTCCCACAGATTTATTTAATCAGCTGAGCACAATTACTGGGGGACTATCCCTAATGTATTTTTCTTTTTCTTTTTTTTTAATATTTTTTTAATTTTTTATATTAGATATTTTCTTTATTTACTAATGTATTTTTCTATACACTAGTCTGTCTATTTGCCAGCAGCACTCCCCAATTACTTGCTGTTTGAGTCTCACAGGGGTTATGTTTTCTCCATCAGTCTGTCCTCAGGAGGCATTTCACCTGGCCACATGCTCCTATACATCCAGTCTAATGGAGACTTCCTGTTGCCTCTGTCTCCTTTCTTCTTTTAATTCTTTCCTCTCTTTCCTTGTCTTCCCCATCTGCAACCCCCAGTCTGGTAACTGAAACTTCCCCTACCTGTATTTTCCCCAGTTCTTGGGACCTGGTATGTAGGACAGGGAGGCTCCCAGAAGTCTGTGGGGAGAGACTCTAGATAAGACTCTTAGCAGCAGGGGATATGGAGCCTGAAGTTGCCACCTCCTGTAACCAGTACTTCCAGTGGAAGGAGGGGAACATTAACCTGAACACAAAAACTTCCACCCAAAATTTGACCTGCCTACAAGATAGGCAAGGATAGAGATGGAGCAGAGATTGCAGAAATAGCTAATCAGAGACTGATCCAACTAGAGATCTACTCCATGGGAAAGAGCCAACCCCTGACACTCTTAATGATATTTTACTATCTTTGGAGACAAGAGCCTAGCATAACTGTCTTCTAAGAGGCGTCATCCAGCAGCTGATGCAAACAGAGGCAGAGACCCACGGCCAACCACCCAGAAGAGCTCACAGAGTCTGTGAGTAAGAAAGAATAAGGGGAAGAATTGAGGAAGTTGGAGGGGTCAGACACCACAAGAGGATCTACAGAGTCAACTAACATGGAGCCATGGGAGCTCACAGAGACTGAACCACCAACCAAAGGGCATGTATGAGCTGGACCTAAGAAGCCCCCTACACACATGTAGCAGATTCTAAGCTTGGTCATCATGTGAATGCCCTAACAACTGGAGCAGGTAGGATAGGGGATGTCTCTGTTGCCTGTCTTTGGATCCCTTTCCCTTTGCTAGGTTGCCCTTACTGGCTTCAGTGGGATAGTCCTCCTGTGAGTTCATGTGCCAGGTTGGGTTGGTACCCAAGTCAGGGTAGTAGGAGTAGAGGGTGAGACTTGGAGGAAAGTAGGGAGGGGGGTTGCAATCAGGATGAAAAGTAAGTAAGTAAGTAAGTAAGTAAGTAAGTAAGCAAGCAAGTAAATAAATAAAACAGGAGCCTGATATGGATGTCCTCTGAGAGGCTCTGCCAGAGCCTGACAAATACAGGGGTGGATGCTCACAGCCAACCATGGGACTGAGCATAGGGTTCCCAAAGGAGGAGTTAGAGAAAGGACCCAAGGAGCTGAAGGGTTTGCAACCTCATAGGAAGAACAACAATATGAACCAACCAGACTCCCAGATCTCCCAGGGACTAAGCCACCGACCAAAGAGTACATATGGAGTGACCCATGGCTCCAGCCTCATATGTAGCAGAGGATGGCCTTGTCAGGCATCAATGGGAGGAGAGGCCCTTGGTCCTGTGAAGGCTAGATGCCCCAGTGTAGGGGAATGCCAAGACAGGAAAGCAGGAGTGGGTAGGTTGGTGTTGAAACACCCTCACAGAAGCAGGGGACAGGTGATAGGACAGGGGGTTTCTGGAGGGGAAACCAGGAAAGGGGATAATATTTGAAATATAAATAAATAAGATGTCCAATTTTTAAAAAAGAATAAACAAATAAATAAGTAAATGGAAAAACAAACCAAAACAACAACACAAAGCTCCTAATAGTTTAATTGAAATACTAGTGATGTGACATGAGTGGATAGTAATGAATAGTAATGTTAGAGGAGTGGAGTTTGCATATAAGTGAGAAGGAATAGTAAATAATTTTTTTGTGTTCTGGCTGAGTGTACATGGTTTTATGTTTGTAAGTACTACCTGGAATGAATTTCATTAGCCTTTCTCTGTGGAATCCTCTATGAGGAAGGGTATTAAAAGAAGCAATTTTAAAATTGCCACGATCTTTCTCTTCTACAATTGGGTTTGCAATGAATGAAAAGAAATGCATAAATATCTGACTTGTGATTTTACAAATGCATGAGCATCTTCGTTATTATTATTTTTCTTACTGCAATGAGAAAAAGAAAGGCAGCATGGCATATACCTGGTCAGAAAAGTATCAATGTAAGACAAGAGAAACCAGTTTATAACTGTGGCAGGCCCTATATAGAAATCTGTAATAGCGACAGGACTTGCTCCTCTGGATCCTAAGAACTTCACACTCTATCATTTTGTTGTTGCTCTTGTTGTTGTTGTTGTTGTTGTTGTTGTTGTGGAACATTCCAGTTACAGCATCAATTGCATACATTCTTCAGGGTTCAGGGGCTCTCCCTCATGAAGCTTTTCCTCCAGTTGTCCTCTATATCATTGAGGGGCTCAGCTTGTCAGCAATTCTCAGCACCTGCTCTTTTCCTGGCACTACTGTGGGACAAATTTCTCTTAGGTTCTGCTTGAGATTAGCTCTCTTCTGTAGCAGTGTTAACTCTACTTTTCGGTCAATAATGAGACATAAGAGATGTCCCAACATATGCCATGTCCTCTTGCCGTTGAAAATGTACCCTTTTTATCCATATATATATCTCTATATTTATATATTAGATACAGGCACAGGGAGGTGGGGAGGGGCACTGGCTCTCCACGGGCCCTACCTCCACATCCAATCACTCACACACAGAAACAGCAAGGGTGTTACCTGTGGCAGCTTGAGAGGGAGAGGGTTAGGCCTCGGCCTGCTTCCTCAGGGATACTCTTCCTTGAGACTTAGGAATGTTCTGTCAGGGAAAATGGTGTGGGACTCCAACAAGATGAGTACGACAGAGCCTGAGTCCCTACTCAGTGCCCTCCACAACTCCATAACATAGGTCCTAGAGTGGCCATAGCCCTTCTATTCCAGAACAGTCTACCAGAGCCAGGGCTGGCAAGGGTAGATAAAGATCCAGCGGCAGAGATCAGCTCAGGAGCCACCTCATCACTCAGGCCCTTGGGAGATGGGACAGGGGATTGGAATGGGAGAAACCTTCGTGAAGCGGGAGTCCCCAGGAAAGTGAGATAAAGTGGCCAGGCCCACTCTTGATCTAGCCTGGGCTGCTGGGCTCTGGGTTGAGAAAAGTTCATTTTCTAACAATCTGCAGAGAAGGAACAAGTAGGAGCAGGACCAGATCCAAAAGGACAAGGATGTCTGTACTTGTTAAGGGCCCTCTGGTGCCCCTGGCTGGAAGCGGGTTGTATCTTGGAAGAACAGCTCCTTCAGTCACTCCTTGGGGAGATCATCCAGCTCCATGTCAAAGGTGAACAGCTCCTCAGCCACTGGCTCATCTGATGGATCATAGTACTGTTCTAGGTTAAGGGGGAGCCAGTGGTTTCTCTACTGTTCGGGTGGAAAGGTTAACGTCCAGTCCAGCAGCTCAAGTGCTTTGGAGCCAGATTAGGGAAAAAAGCCACCTTGGTTTTGGAGGGCAGAGACTGTAGGTAGTTTCAGGCCTTTATGTTAATGATACAGTTAAGGTCCTTCTGGGATGGGGAACCCAGTATACCTAGAAAGTGATAGTCCAGGTAGTGCTTGCCGGCGAAGATAGGCTGGTTGGAGAGCATCCCAACCAGAGTGCAGCCCAGAAACCAGATGCTAATGGATTTGGTGCAGCCCTTGGAGTTAAACGTGATCTCTGGGGCTCTTGAGGCCCGGGAGGATCTGGTAGAGGAAGTAGCAGATGTAGTCATTGCTCAGCTGCTGGCTTGTCAACAGCTTGTACAGGTCTGTCTCCATGAGGTCCTGAACAATGTAAACGTCCCTCATGGCTTCCAGGGTGGATGCTCTGAGGATGTCTCGGATGCCTATGACATTCTCATGGTGGAATCGC
Source organism: Montemys delectorum (assembly GCA_019843815.1). Classification (NCBI taxonomy): domain Eukaryota; kingdom Metazoa; phylum Chordata; class Mammalia; order Rodentia; family Muridae; genus Montemys; species Montemys delectorum. The sequence goes on from JADRCD010235906.1 coordinate 31,164, forward strand.
AGCAAGATCCAGATTTCCTTCAGCAAGTGCTGACACTAGGTTTCATACTGGAAGGGGCTGATCTTGATATGCACCAGTCTTGCGCACATGGTCACAAGTGGAGCTGACCATGCCGTAGGCTCCCTTACCAATGTACTGCAGTTGCATGTAGTGTGTGCCCACGTCGAATGGCTGCCCCTTCACCGCCTTGACCACCGGGACGACCCCTGGGCTCCCTGTTCCCGTCCCCTGGAGCCACTGCCCCCACTATCTCCACTCCTCCTGCCCTCCCCAATCCCCCTGCTGCCCCACCCTTCCCCCGCCCCTCTCTACTGCCCTGTCATGCTGAGCCAAGCGCTGAAAATGCACCCAATTTTAAGGGTGTAACTCAACCTCCACATTTTCCTCATTTATAAAATTGACTGTTAGATGAAATGTCAGTTACAGTGCTAGGCTGAGGTTCTAGTCTTTCTGTATTTATATCTGACCCATTCATATCAGCTCTTTGTGTTTCTTGTCCCACAGTAAACCTGTACAGATACATTTCTGTCAGCTATTTCTTCAATTCCATTAGTCATATTTTTTTGTCTTCCTTCTTTGAACTTAATGTGATTTATGTGGCTTTCATGGTGCTGAAGTTTTCACCTACGTATTCTAGGAGGGCACATGTCAAAATGCAAGAAAATATTACTCATGTCTTTGCTTCACTTGATTTCATAATTAATGTGCATGTCTCAATCTGCGGCTTCTTGTGCACACCTCTGTAGAAGCCGATATTGCATTTACTGTTTATAAAGCTGCTTCACTACATGATAAACTCTGAAAAGCCAGAATCGTGGCAGCCCACCAGGAAACAGTTTGTGAATTCAGTGTTTCAATTTCATGGAATTGTCTGCGATAATATCTAATTTTTGTAGAAAAAATATGTTTGTATTAGAAACATGGAATACCTGAATATCGATATTAAAATTCTGATCCCATTACAGCTACCAGTTTGGGGTATTTGTGTTTTTCTTCCACTTATCAAATTACAATAGCTCAATTTACTTCTTTGTGATAAA
>JADRCD010235909.1:0-41299 GCA_019843815.1 Montemys delectorum
AGAGAAATCTTTAGTTGTATAAATGGAATTTTAGGAAAAAAGCCTTGGGATCAGGGTCTGTCTTAGTTTGGGTTTCTATTGCTGCACAAAATATCATGACCGAGAAGCAAGTTGGAGAGGAAAGGGTTGGTTAGGATTGCACTTCCACATTGCTGTTCATCACCAAAGGAAGTCAGGACTGGAACTCAGCTTGCTTTCTTATAGAACCCAGAACTACCAGCCCAGGGATGGCAACACCATCAATGGGCCCTCCCACCCTTGATCACTAATTGAGAAAATGCCTTACAGCTGGATCTCACGGAGGCATTTCCTCAAGGGAGGCTCCTTTCTCTGTGATAGCTCCAGCTAGTGTTAAGTTGACACAAGAAACCGCCAAAGGATCACAAGTCTTGGTTGCTGTGGTGGTTGCTTTTTTTCTGACTACCAAAATACATATCATAAAAAGAAAAGAAGGAAGAGTTGATTTTGCCTGCAGTTCAAAGGAATATGGTCCATTGTGGCAGGAGAGATATTGGAGTAGGAATAGAAGATGGCTGGCTCCACTTCACCCAGTTAGGAAGCAAAGGGAGATGGATTATTGTCCTCAGCTCCTCAGCTTACTTTCTCCATTGCATGCATTAAAAATATATGTTAGGTAAACAGGGCAGGGTAGAGTTCTATTCAGGTTCTGCACTGATTAGAGGAACAGATAAAATTGATACACCCTTGTTCATATTTGGGTTATCCACTCCAGTTTTAAAATGAAGAAATGGAGTAGCAGATATGCTGCACAACACACACACACACACACACACACACACACACACACACACACAGATGATTAAGTAATCACATATAAGATTTTTCTGACTGATCATTGTTTCAGTGTGGTTCAGTTGAATACCCTGAAGAAGTCTTTGTTGCTTGTCTGGACAATCGGGTTCTCAGGAGTTTATTCCCAAGCCAGGGTATAGCTTCTCTGACATTCCATCAGAAATAGTTTCACCATTTGGTTCTCTAGGGAGGAGGAGGGTCAGGGAGGTGGCTCAGTGTCTGTGTTATATGCCTTTGGTGTTTGTTGAATCCTAAATGGCTTCAGATGTACGAGACTTCTAGGGAATCAGTGAGGACATTATTAAAAACTGTAGCAAGATATGTGGATTTCTCTTATCAATGTACATCAAGCTTTGAGTAGGTAAAGCATGTCTTCCATTTGCCCAGTTCTACACAGATATTTGTCTGATTAAAATCCCTCTAGACAGTGCTAAGTATATGATTCGTACTACAGAACATTCATAATGAAGCACAGGTATCATGCTTTATTATGCTTTGGTTACCTCGTAGGCCCAAGTGAGGAGTTAATGCATTTAACAAAAAATTTCTTAGGGCTTTTTATAATTGCTGGCCATGTAAATGATTATTATGATCATGATGTATTCATAATCATCTCTTAAACTTTGTAGTAACATTTATATCTTAACATTGTTATTTTATTTTTAAGATTATAATAAAAAATTAATGACCTTATTAGTCTATTAAAGATGGCATGGCTAAAATTACCATTGAAATTTGGGTGTGTTCATCTGCTTTAAGCATTTCCATTTTAAAAATCACTCTAGTCTACTGTTCCTTGACAACGCGCGTGCACACACACACACACACACACACACACACACACACACACATACACCCATCTACCCTAAGACAACGTAAATAAGAATAAACCATCTCTTTCTTTATGTTGAGCTACTCTCGTGTTATGTTTAGGATACATAAATTTGATGTTTCTTGCTTCTAGAAATAATTCATTCTTTTAAGGATACCTACATAAAAAGTTAATTTTTCCCTTGCCTACATGTTTTCACCACCTGAATCCAAAATGATTTTTCCTGTGCATATATCAACCTAGGGCAATTTATTTTTGGTATCTTTGATTGAGACTTTTCCCATTAATCATAGGTTTTTTTTATGATGACTGATGCCATGTTATAGAATAGGAATTATACATAATTTATGATATAAGTAATAACTTTTACCTCCAGAACTATGCAGTGGAGTTCCTATGGTATTTTAATTCACTCCGCAAACACACTTCTGATGATCCTCACCATGATCTGTATACTCAATCAATCTAGGTTTCTATTATTTCTGATTTTCTGTGTGTCATGCACTTCAGTTTTCCCCGCAGTCAATTTATTAACTTACAATTTTCAGCACGTTCTTGGAAAATTTTCTGCTTGTTGTTGCTCATGGGAAGCAAGTCAAGGACATTTTCTGTTTAAAATTCACACAAACCCCAACGCCTTAAATGATAATAGCTGAAGGTTGCTTCCCCTCTGTGCAGCATACAAAAGACCTTATTGTTTGTCACACGTTGAATTGCTTTTCTATTATTTTGCCTTGTTTTGTTTTATTTTGGTTTTCTCCTTTTTTTTTTCTTCAGATTACCTGAGTAGTTTCCATTTGGTAAAATCTTCAGTGGCAGCCTTTGCCCATAGGGCTGATTAAGTAGGTTCTGATGCTTTTTTCAAATGTCATGCTTACTCTCTCCCCATTTCTCCTGCTCCATCCATCTTCACCATGTGATATCAACTGTCTGATAAAGTATTAGTTACTAGTACAGTGTTTCAATCCAAGCTGGGGAATTGTTTGCATTGAAAACAGGAAGCCAAATCCCTTAAGAAGATATGCAGTTAGAGAGCTGAGTTGGGTGGACTGCTGGAAATCTAATCGCAGTGGGAAATCCCTGTTGTTTATTTGGCATCTGCTCTCAGAGAGGCTCGTGCGCTTTTTAAAAGCCCGGCCCCACAAGAGCGATCCACTGATTGATTTACCCAAACTCACTGATTAGAAACGGAGATCATCTTTGCAAAATTGCTTCACGGTGGTGCCTAGACTACCTAGTCAGCAGAATGGTTGAGAAAAGGCATGTTTGCTACAAAAGGGTCACTGGTCACTTTTGTTATTCAACTCTCCTTTAAGAATATCTCACAATCTAACCTAGAGAGTTAGAGAGGGCATTATGGGATTTGTAGTTCAACCAAATATGTCTTCTATCAAAAAGCTAACACAGCCAGGATTTAAAGTCACCAGATTCAATTTTGTCCTTTAAAAACTTGGATGTAGTGGATTTTGAGTTGTATACCTATTCAGAGATCTAGAAGTACTTTTTCTTACTATTTACTTGGCAGACAAAGTCTCAGGCCCTGGCGGACACTGGAGTGGCAGGCTTTGTTTAACACATGTTCTCATGTTGAGTAGTGCCTAAGCAATGTATGAGCACTGTTGAAGCAGTGTGGAGATTAAGCTTCCTCTACCTGAAGAAAGTTCTCTCCCTAGTTGAGAAAACTGGCCCACTTGTTATGTTCTCTCAGGCAGATGGTGGTGGGAGTGGTTTCTGTCCAGGTGGCAAATCACAGCCCTACTGTGGATGACACACTCTACCCTCTCTGCATAGACTGTTACCTCAGCCATCTCTCTGCAAGTGCAAGTCCCTCATCTTGTGTCTCCTCGGGCTGCTCTTTTTGTGGTACTTGTAACTAACGGGTTACAAGTATATTGCTGGCAGTGGTCAATGGTGGAGTCTGGCGTGAACACGCAGTGCAGCATGGGGCCAGTTACTAGTTACTCCTGGCTGCTTTCTATGTAGAGAATGCTGTATCTTGTGTCTTTCTTTTTATTCAGTTCTTTCTCTCTAAGATACAGCATGCACACTTTTATTTTTTAATATCAATTCACCTCTCGTACCAAACTGTACCTTGGGAGTTTGTGATACATTGTCTTACGCAAAGTTTCTTCTCATGAAGGTAGACTCTAAAGATGAACATTTCCTAGACAAAGTCCAGTCATGAGTTTGCAAAACGGGTCGGACTCAGCCAGCTCCGGGTGGCTATACATAAAGTAATGCTTCAAAATTATATATTTTAAATAACAAGATCGTGTTCGTTCTTGTTTTCTAAAGATTTTATTACTTATCTACATCTGTTCTTATGTAGACATACATATGTATGTTTATGAGGGTGCCTGCTAAGGCCTCATCAGTGATCTGATCCCCTAGACCTGGAGTTGTAGGTAGTTATAAGCTACTAACATGGGTGCTGGGAATCAAAGTCTGGTCCTCTGAAAGATCAGCAAGAATTTTTAACTGTTGAATCCTCCGTGTTAGTTTTTATAGTTTTGAGACTATACTAACATCAAAATAATTAGCATAATTATAAGAAAATTGGTGAGCAAATTCAAATTTATAAGGAATATAATTTGTTTGTTTGTTTGTTTGTTTGTTTTTCAAGACAGGGTTTCTTTGTGCAACCCTGGCTGTCCTGAAACTCACTCTTGTAGAGCAGACTGGCCTCGAACTCAAAAATCTGCCTGCCTCTGCCTCCCAAGTGCTGGGATTAAAAGCGTGCACAACCACTGCCCGGCGAAATATAATTTGTTAGAAGGCATAGTTTTTGAGTATTAGTTTCATAAATAAACACAAAGTCATTATGCTGTTAGTTTTATAAGCCAAGAATATTTAGAATAATTAGTAAAATTAATCTTGAATATTTACATGAATGTTGTTACCTTTTAATAAGTTCATTAAAACTAAGTTCAATGTATAATAACAATTCCAGAATAAATTTTCAGTTTCTGTTAACTACTATAATGTTAAAATGTTTTAGATAACCTACAAAAAGAATGCATTGCATGCTCAAAATGACTTCTTATCAATAACTCTTTCACTGCAATTTTTAAAAAAAAACGCATTAGGATATTATTTTTAATTTTTATGCAATGAAATCCACGTACTTCAAGTGTTTTCTATGGGATGATTGATGTTTTGTTGGTTTTAGTGTGCTATGAACACGAGTTTTCCAGCATTCCTCCAGAGCGGACACTCAGAACTGAAGCAGGTGCTCCTTCCTGTGCCTCTGGGCTGTTTCTGAGGCATCTACTCCATCTAGTTCTGATGAAGTCATAGGTTTTGCTTCTTTGCCACCTTACAAGGAATCCAGAAGCACAAGCCTGTCCCTCTACACCTCAATGTGCGAAGAGCTCTCAGGACATGGAAGGTGCTTACTGTTCTTTTATAAAACTGCAATATATTTCTTTCTAAATATTATCCTCCATTAGCTTGGATAGGTAAAAATTTTCTTCAAGTACATGCAGACAAAATAATTTCCCTCCACTATTTTTTAAAATGTTTGTGAAATTTCTTTCTTGTTGAAGTTTATGGATTAGCATATAGTCGTATTTTACCTGTCAGAAATAGTTGCAAATCATCATTTTTGAATTACATATATTTCTTTGGAAAAAACTGGTCTTTTTGGAGTCAATTTTCTTCATTCATCTCAGTGATACTTAACATAAGATCTTTGTTAGAAATATGTAAATTTTTGTTTCTTAAGAAAAACCAATGATCTTAGGCAACATAATAGGCAATGCGTGTGTCTGTATATATCAACTTTTTCATAATTTCACTTCTGAGGAATATTTTCTTTTATATACTAAATTGTTTTTCTCATTATTTCACACTTGACATGAAACATTAGTCCCTGTGTTCTCTACATATATTTTATCTAGCTGGTAATCTTTCTAATTATATACATAATTTGGTATGTTTTAGTTTTTTGGGAAGTGGGACATTAAGAATTTTTATGGTTTTTGGTAAATAAAATTTTCTGTTTTCAATAAACTGATATGCAACTGTTCCATATCAGTTTATCCTGTCTTTCCCAAAGGCAAAACTATTTTAAATGTTGAAATAATTGAAATCCTATCCCAAAGTGACTATTTTCCTATCTTAATTCCCAAAGTGATATAAGATTTGTTTTACAAATAATCCAATATCTTCTGTAATATGTCATGAGAATATTTTGACTGAAGTTTATATTCTATCTTAACCATTTTTATCTGGTATTAGTTGTGAATGTTTAAATTCTGTTATGATTATGTTTTATTGGTATAATAATGGTAATCTTTATTTTGCTTCTTTGCATTATTAAAAAAGAAAATGCATTCAAGAAGAAGACAAATGGAAAAATACTAAGCAAATTGAAGAAGAGTTTGGCAACCTTTAGACTCTCAAGCCATGTAGACATAGAGGGACAGTTAAGTTTTGAATTTCCTTGTCATTTTAAGTATCTATGTTACTTGGAGAATAAAAATTAAATATTCTTCCCATATTTATCCTGAAACATCACATAAACTTATCAATGCAGTGATAAGTGAAGGAAAATCATGAAGATTATTGGTTGGACAAGTGATATAATATAGGCTGACATAATGGAGAATTCTCTCTGTCATGGCAGTTTTTTAGAGATTTAGTGAAATTGCCATCCAAAGTACGTCTTTTAGTTACTCCAGTTACTGCTCCTTTTTTCTATGAACAAAACTTAGAAGGTAATACCACAGAGCTGGTGAGAGAGCTATAAGCTCTTCTGTACTGAGTCTTGTTGATGGAGCAGAACAAATAGACCCTCGAGAATGTTCACATCTCCTATGGCAGTGGTTCAGAGTCTTGTCCCACAATCCTTACAGGTAAGAGAGTTTGATGCTATACTTTGTTTTTGTTCATGTTATCTGTGAAATTTCTTGAGTAAGGGGAAAGTGGAATATAGTAGATCATTTGTCGTTATCCCATATTTATTGAGGTAAAGTATGTTGTATTTATTTTCTAAAATGAGATTTCTCTTTTAAATGATTGCATTTGGTTTCCTATTCTACATGCTTGCTTGTTATGTCTATGGCTGGTCACACATGTGGAGGTCAAAGGACAACCTGAGAGAATTGGTTCTACGTATTTATTATGTGAGTCCCAGGGATAACTCAAATCACCAGACTTTGGATGTTAACTCCTTTACGCACTGAATCTCTTCACTGGCCCCATACATGGTTTCTTTACTGAAACAGAGCCACATATATATTGTTGAACAGCGATTCGCCTATAAAATGCATTCTTTTAAAGTTTCCAATTGTCTTTATGTGGGAAATAAAGCTAGCAGTGCCAAGTTGCTTTCTGATCCCTAAGATGTACCATTACTTTCTTACTTTATTGTTTATCTAGGTCTCCTAGACATGAAAATCATTTTGTTGGTACCATGTGCAATAATACATATCTATCTATCTATCTATCTATCTATCTATCTATCTATCTATCTATACTATACTATAAGGATATTTAATGAAAAGTATGAATGAACTGATAATATAGAGATGGAACCATTTGAGGTTAAGCCACTGTAATGGCTCAAATAGATGACATTGAATAGGTGATAGATCACTCTCAAGGAGACCTATGAGTCTTCAAATAATGGAGTCAGTGAAGCACTGATTCTTTCACTCATGCCCATGCAATTTATTTGAAAATTCCATACACTCCACTCCTGTATTTTAATCATTTGAATTAGAAATTTTTGTTCTTGAGTTTAAGATGGTAACAAAGATTCACACTACCAGGGGAAGTAAGAGTTCTTTTAATGAATGAGAACTCTGCATCTCATTTCTCCCTTTCTAGCTTTCTTTTTTAATGAGTCAATAGTCAAAGGTATGACTTACTATATCCCAGAGATGATGGATACCTTGTGGCATAAGATGTCAGAATGATGACATGCAGTTGTATTAGGGAAAAGTGTGCCTAAACCTTCTTATAGCATTAATGAAGATGAGTATCAGAACAACTGCATTACGCATGAGCTTTGCAAGAGAAGACAGTAAAGGATTTAAGGTCTGGTTTGCCTCTATCAAGAAAGCAACCCAGAAAACTGAAATGCTTAGCCAGGGACAGAAATTCTAGGGGAGTGTCTTAGGTCCACTATTGCTGTTATGAAACATTATGGCTGAAAGCAACTTGAGGAGAGAAGCATGCATTTTGCTTCAAAGCTTATATCTCTATCATCCAGGAAAGTCAGAGAAGAAACTCCAGCCAGGACCTGATGCTGAGATCAAGGAGGGATGTTCTTTTCTGGCTCTCCTCATGGTTTACTTAACCTGCTTTCTTACAGCACCCAGGATTACCATACCAGAGTGCCAAGGACCAGCCTTGGCTTGAAAGGGGGATCCTGATGAAGGAGTGTTTGAGAGTGGCAGAAGAAATGACTTAGAGTGATTCTTGGGTACAAACTGACTGCTCTGTGTTCTGCTTGAGACCCATTTCTAGATATATATCTAGATAGTTCCACACTTGCTGACCAAAGTTCAATCTTTTATTTACATATAAATTCAATCATTATCCCAGGTTCCCTTTGATTATTCTCTGAATCACTTTTTTTGTGATCTAAGCCCCTTGATTCTTAAAGAGAAGTACATTTTTTTTAAGCATAGTAAAGGAACTTAGAGATCTGTTTGCCTTTGTAAACACAAACAAAAAGTTTAGCTGGGTCGTATCCCATTCTGAGATTACCATTCACATCATGCCTGTATCTAAACTTGCTCTGTCCCAGGCTGAACTTAAACTCAGGAATTTGCCTGCCTTTACAAGTACAGACACTAAGCTAGGTGGGTGGGATCCAGCACTGAAATCACTATTCCCAACATGCCTGGATCTAAATTTGCTCTGTCCCAAGCAATCTTGAACTCAGAAATCTGTTTGTCTTTGTATCTTTATGACAAGCTGGCTCATTAGTGTAGCTGCCTTTGTTCTTTTTGGTCCATGGAGCCCCTCATACAATTCATATTGCATCCTTATCATTTGCATAGTTGGGAAATTATACATTCTTGAACCCATGATTTCAGAGTTCTTTCTTGAAGGGTGTCTTGAAGGCTACAGCATTTACCATTATTTTGAGGAACACATTCTTGGTCCCTAGACTCACACTATTTCATGGAGTCACTAACCTTAGCAGGGTCAACATTAACTGATGGAAGAGCATAAAAATGTGTACATTATTATACAAACAATCCTTACTCCTAGCAACTGTCAACATTTGTGAATGCCCGTGTCCTGATGGCTCTGCTCCAGGGGTGAGAGCTGTGTCACAGAGTCTTCTCCATAGCCACGCAGAATTTGGCATCAGAGGTGGCCCAGCACATAGTGAGATAGGCCTTTCTATGTCAATCATTAATTTAAAAATGAGCCATGAGCTTTTCCATAGGCCAGTATGGTAGGGTTCTTGTCCCAGTTGAGTTTATTAGTTACAAATGAGTCTAGCTTGTGTCAAGTTGACGTAAAACTAGTCAACAGAGATGGGTTGTTGAAGAATCAAGAATTATTGTGTTTAGCATATACTTGAGATTAGTTTTAGAAGCACAAACTGACTGAGAAGGAATCTAAAGCAATATACATTTCTATTTAGTTTCTCAGAAAAGTATTGAAGTCAGCTATATATTACAGAATTAATGCTAGATAGTGAAAATTAATAATAAAAATTAACTCTTTACACTATATACAGAACAGGTATCTTATGTACACCTCATGTCCTTATCTGTGGGTCATTTGATAAAATATGGTTTTATCACTTTCATTGAGAATGATCTCATATCCACAATAGTATCTGGATTTGGTGACTGTATATGGGATGGATCCCCAGGTAGGGCAGTCTCTGGATGGTCATTCCTTTAGTCTCTGCTCTATACTTGGTCTCTGTTACTCCTTCCATGGGTATTATGTTCTCACTTCTAAGAAAGACCAAAGTATCCACACTTTGGTCTTCGTTCTTGAGTTTCATGTGGTTTGTGAATTATATTTTGAGTATTCTGAGCTTCTGGGTTAATATCTACTTATCAGTGAATACATACCATTTGTGTTCTTTTGTGATAGGTTTACCTCACTCAGGATGATATTTTTTAATTCCACCCATTTGCCTACGAATTTCATAAATTCATTGATTTTAAGAACTAAGTAGTACTCCATTGTGTAAATGTACCACATTTTCTGTGTCTGTTCCTCTGTTGAGGGACATCTGGGTTCTTTCCAGCTTCTGGTTATTGTAAATAAGGCTGCTATGAATTTAGTGGAGCATGTGTCCTTATTACATGTTGGAGCATCTTCTGAGTATATGCCCAGGAATGGTATTCCTGGGTCCTCAGGTGTGAATCTTATATGTGGATGCCAACAGGTGATTGCTGACAGAAGCCTGTTATAGCTATCTCCTGAGAATCTCTACCAGTGCCTGACAAAACAGAGGTGGAGGCTCACAGCCAACTACTGGATTGAGCACAGGAACCCCAATGGAGGAGCTAGAGAAAGGACCCAAGGAGCTGAAGGGTTTGCAGTCCCATAGGAGGAACAATAATATGAACTAACAAGTACCCAAGGGACTAAACCACCAACCAAAGAGTACACATGGAGGGACCCATGGCTCCAGACGCATATGTAGCAGAGGATGGTCTTGTTAATGAATGGGAGGAGAGGCTCTTGGTCTTGTGAAGGCTCTATGCGCCAGTGTAGGAGAATGTTAGGGCCAGGAAGTGGGAGTGGATGGGTTGGTGAACAGGGGGAGTGAGAAGGGATAGGGGGTTTTCAGAGGGGAAACCAGGAAGGGATAACCTTTGAAATGTAAATAAAGAAAATATCTAATAAAAAAAGAGAATGATCTCATAAGGCTGGAGAGATGGCTCAGCGGTTAATAGCACTGGTTCTTCCAAAGGTCCTAAGTTCAATTCCCAGCAACCACATGGTGGCTCACAACCATAGGATCTGATGGCCTCCTCAGGTGTGTCCAAGGAGAACCACAGTGTACTTACATATATAGAATGAATAAATCTTTGTTTAAAGGAATGATCTCATATGTTTGTATCATCACTGAGCACAGACTCTTTCCCCTTCATCATGCTGCATTACTTATGTGGGGATGCTAAGCTAAGTTTTCTCTTTGGCATACAATTATATATCTGCATGGAACTACACTTTGTTCAGTCATGCAACCAGACGTGCAGGGAAGTTCATATTTCATAGAGCAAAGCTTTAATCAAAATTACAGTGTAAGAGAAAGAAAAATGGTAGAGCAGACTTCCAGAAAGTAATATAGCTTCCCGAATAAAATTCCTAAGAAGTGCAGAAACAAATCATAGAAAATAAAAAATGGAAGCTCAATATGTGCCTTAAAAAATACTCTCCATTCTGAGTCTCATTACCTGTACAATCAATATAGTATTCATGGGTTTGTACCATTTTATAAAATATGAACTCCCAAGATCTTCTTCAGAATGTATTTTCTGAGAAAATACCCATCCTAAGGAAATGAGAGCAGTTGATCTTTCCTCTTATTGAGTAAATTTTCATCTCACATATATTTTTTCAAACAGATTTTGCAAAATTTCTTCTTCCTTTCCCCTCTTTAAGCAATTAAGAATATCTAAGTTTTGTTTACTTTTAAGGCCCTAAAGAATTCCTTCTTAATAACACAATATTCCTTTGTAAATTTATTCAAATTTTATTTTTAAATGTTTAATTATGGCAATATTCTGTCAGTTTTTAAATTTGTTAAGAAAAAATGTTTCTATTTCATTTTTCTAGTTTTTACTATACTTACTACACAGTCTTATTATTGTATTATTGTATACAATCTAGTGTATTGTATTTATATACTTTTATACAAAATTATGCTTTCTTCATTTTGTTTAGTTTTATTCTCCATTTTCAACCTATGTGAATATGGAAATCAATTCTCTGCTCGTCTTAATGTTTTCCATTTCTTTTAAGATTTTCATCTCTTGTACACACTTTGTTCATGCACTTCTTTTCTTCCTCCTGAGTTCAGTATTATTGACATAGAACAAAATTTTAGAGCCTATTAGAACAACAAAAAATAGAAATTTATTAACATTTGGGGGGAGATTATTGAGATCTAACTGGGATATTGGCATTGACTAATTTCCTGTTTGAAAGTCACATGGTAAAGAGATATCAAGGTATATGTGAGAATGGTTGTCTAATGAATCTAAGAATACTGGGCACTAGATTTCTTGTGTTATGGATCTGTCAAAATCATGTCATTAAAGTGTGTCACAGAAGCAATAATTCTGAATTGTTGTACAGAATTCACTTAGTAAGATAAAAATTGTATTAACACTGATGTACTATTATATTAAATTAAAAATACATATGACATTTCTAGTTGTGAAGTAGTTGTGTATATAAAGGACTTAAAATAGGAATTATTCATACAATGCAGACATGCCAGTAAACAATTCTGCCCCTTTCTCTTCTCTACTTTGATTGTCCCTCTTAGCAACCTAGCTAATAGATTTTTTTCCCATTTCTAACTGTCATGGACTCTTTTCAATGGAAAAATTTAAGGAATATGACCCCTTTTCATTAAAATCTACATTCATTTTACCTTTCAATCTTCAATTCTTCATCAATGACTAGGTCATAATAGCCTGTTTGCTATATACATAAACTAAATCTTGATTAGGTAGGCTAACCATTTATTCTTTATTGACTATTTAATTCTATTAGTCTGTTATGCTCTCTACGAATATGTGTCTTTTTTGTTGTTGTTTTGGTTTGGTTTTTTGAGACAGGGTTTCTCTGTGTAGCTCTGCCTGTCCTGGAACTCACTCTGTAGACCAGGCTGGCCTCGAACTCAGAATTCCACCTGTCTCTGCCTCCCAAGTGGCATTAAAGGAGTGCTCAATCACTGCCCGGCTGATAGTGGGTTTTTTTTTATTTTGTTTTGTTTTGTTTTGTTTTGTTTTGTTTTTTATCACCAAAACTTTCCATATTTTTATTATAGATAACACATCATACTACTCTCAATACTATTTTAGCTGAGTAATTTAATTAATTTAAAACATTTGTTTTCATATTTTCTGATACTGGGGATCAAATGCGTGGACTCTTCTTTCCTAGGCAATTGCTCGAGCATTTAACACATGTCTCCATTCCTTTTCTTGTTTTTCTCCATCTTAAGGAAAATGCAGAATTCTTTTGTCAATTTACTGTTTTTAATTCACATTTTAAAATAGAAGGAAAGAAAGTAATCTGAGATTTAGAAAAATCTCTGGAAATTAGTCTTGTGCTTCCTCAGAAAATTGGACATAGTATTACTTGAAGACTCAGCTATACCACTCTTGGGCATATACTCAGAAGATGCTCCAACATGTAATATGGACACATGCTCCATTCTGTTCATGGCAGTCTTATTTATAATAGTCAGAAACTGGAAACAACCCAGATGTCCCTTAACAGAGGAATGGATACAGAAACTGTGGTACATCTACACAATGGAGTACTACTCAGCTATTAAAAACAATGAATTTATGAAATTCTTAGGGAAATGGATGGATCTGGAGAATATCATCCTGAGTGAGGTAGCCCAATCACAAAAGAACAAATATAGTATACACTCACTGATGAATGACTATTAGCCCAAAAGCTTGGAATACTCAAGATACAATTCACAGACCACATGAAGCTCAAGAAAGAAGATCAAAGTGCAGGGATGTTTCAGTCCTTCTTAGAAGGGAGAACAAAAATACTCAGGGGATATAATGTGGAGGCAAAGTGTGAAGCAGAGACTGAAGGAAATGTCATCTGAGACTGCTCCACTTGGGGATCCATCTCATAGACAGTCACCAAAATCAGACACTACTGTGGATGCCAAGAAGTGTTTGTTGACAGGAGCCTATATAGCTGTCTCCTGAGAGGCCCTGCCACAGCCTGACAAATACATAGGTAGATGCTAGCAGCCAAACATTGGACTGAGCCCAAGGTCCCCAATGGAGGAGTTAGAGAAAGGACTGAAGGAACAGAAGGTGTTTGCAACCCCATAAGAAGAACAACAATATCATTCAACCAGATCTCCTAGAGCTCCCAGGGACCAAACCACCAACCAAGGAGTATACACAGAAGGACCCATGGCATCAGCTGCATAAATAGCAGAGGATGGCCTTGTCAGGCTGGCATCAATGGGAGAAGAGACCCTTGGTCCTGTGAAGGCTCCATGCCACAGTGTAGGAGAAGTCAAGGACAGAGAGGCAGGAGTGGGTGGGTGGAGGAGCACCCTCACAAAAGAAGAGGGAGGGATGATGGGATAGGCAGTTTCGGGAGCAGGGGTGTGGGAGACTAGGAGAAGGGATAACATTTGAAATGTAAATAAAGAAAATATCCAATAAAAAACATAAGGTCAGCCATGCTTGAAACATGAAAAGTTTTGAATTTGCATTGTTTTGGCATCCATCTAGATCCAACATAACTCAAATACCAACCACGTCAGATAATAAAAAGTTATTGTTATCAAGCCACTACTGATCAGATTAAGGGTGCAAAACAGACTTGGGAGCTAAACTGCAACCCTGAGCCTGAATGTTACAGAGCTCTTAAGCTTGAAAACCACAGACATCTTTGTCAAGTTACAGTTACGTTTCTTGATCACTCAGAATTCAAGGAGAAGGGACTTCCTTGGGATCATTTCTCTAAGTGGCATATTCATCCTGTTCTTAAATGGTTGGTTTGTGAAAATGACATGGGTGGCCTGGCTAGCATTCGTGTCTCTATTTGTCAACCAGGATAGCAGTTACCCATACACATGTCTCTCTCTGACAAGCACAATGTCAGTTATGCAGGGAAGTATTGGGAATTTAAACTTTATTTGACTCCTATTTAAAATCGAAGCTTTATGCAAATGACTTCAGTTTAGTTGCTTCTTACAGCATTATTGCATTGCAATGCTGTGATCATTACAATTATAAACATTTTAATTCATGTTTCTTTATAATTTTGAGATTACAATCACATCATTTTGCTCTTCCATTTATCCCCTCCAAAGTCTTATACACAGAGCTCCTTGCTCTCTTTCAAGTTCAATACCTCTCTTTTCAGTGTCCCTACTGACTCCATGAAAGCTGGTTCTCAGGAGGAGAATTTTAGGTCAGCTCTAGCTCAGGGGTTTCTGGGCCCTGTGTCTGAAGTTCATGCTGTCTGTAGCAACAGTGACTTACCTTCCACCTCTGAGGCACAATTGAAGGCTTATATTTATATTTGTTATGTGTTTGAATGTATGCTGGATCTGTGGACATCAAACTTTAAGTAAAGACAAGTGTCACTAGTTATGGAAATTGGTGCTTCATTATTAGGAAACATGGAATATAGTACCATGTAAACGATTTATATGAGTTTATATTTTTTTTCTGGAAATTAAAAGTTAACAACGTAAGCCAGCTAATGATTATATGCTTGTAATTGTTTTTGTTTAGAATGCAAGTACAGTTTAACCTGTTTTTGTAAAATCATATCTCATATAAAGTTTAATCAAGCCTTTAGTCAGGGCTAAAGTCTTAGCTAAAAGTTCTTTCCTGAGAGAGGAGCAGCCTCCAGAGCTTACACGGTTTCTTGTAGGCTTTAGCTCTTCCGTGATGGGGAGTGGTGGCTTAGGTCTCCCGTGATGGGGAATGGAAGCTTAGGTCTCCCATGATGGGGAGTGGAAGCTTAGGTCTCCCATGATGGGGAGTGGAGGTTTAGGTTTCCTGTGATGGGGAGCGGAGGCTTAGGTCTTCCATGATGGGGAGTGGAGGCTTAGGTCTCCTGTGATGGGGAGTGGAGGCTTAGGTCTCCCATGATGGGGAGTGGAGGCTTAGGTCTTCCATGATGGGGAGTGGAGGCTTAGGTCTCCCATGATGGGGAGTGGAGGCTTAGGTCTTCCATGATGGGGAGTGGAGGCTTAGGTCTCCCGTGATGGGGAGTGAAGGCATAGGTCTTCCATGATGCGGAGTGGAGGCTTAGGTCTCCCGTGATGGGGAGTGGAGGCTTAGGTCTTCCGTGATGAGGAGTGGTGGTGGTGGTGGTCAGGGTTCAGCTGGAGACTTCTTTTTCTCCTTGCTTCCTTACATATTGGTCATAAGCATGCACTAGTCTTTTTGCATTGGGCATTTGAAGATAGGTCCTAAAATGTATTATAGAATTTTCTTCTAATCTTACCCCAATACCAAGGCACCATATTCCATTCACTGGGAATGGGCAATAAATCTAGAATCCACTTAGTAAAATAATGGAAACAGAAGTATTTGAAATACTGAAAATTTATTAAAATTTGAAACCAAATATGTAAGTAGTCATGGATAAGTCATGGCAGTCTTTATTTAACCTTCCCTAATAGCATCGGGGCATGTACTACTGCTTTATTGTGTGTTCTGAGAGGAAATCTGAAAAAAAATTACTGTAGTCTTCATAGCAGAAAGAAATTTCTATCTCTTTCTTCTTAGAAATGTATGTCTCATCATGAACACACAGCAGCTCCTTGGGAATATAAATGAGTTTGGTACAATTTATGTTTAGCAGATTCTCTTACCAAGGTCACATGAACAGTTGGAGGGTGGACCAGGAGGGGGGTAAAGTCTGAACTGTAAATAAATATTAAAGAATAAAAATAAGTTATTGAAGTAATACACATTCAGTTTCTCAACATTGGATTTCCTTATATTTCAATTTATTTTACTGTAACTTTCCATGTCAAGTAAAAAGTACAGTTGCATGTATGTATCTAAAATGAAGTTGTATTTAGTTTTTGTTGATGTTGATTTCCTATAGTCATATAATTATTCTCTGGAAAATTTGAGGCTGGTACCTGATTATGAATCCTTATGATGTTTTGATCCCTTACCTGCTAGCTATTTATTATGAATGTTTGCACATTTGGAACCTGGTAAACAAATGCATGGTTGATGTGATCAATATTCTCATTATTTTGTAAAATTACTCATTAGCATGTAGGCAGGAATACTGTCACTTAACTATTTCTGGAATTTAGTGTTGGTTGTATACCTCTACAAGACTCTCATCATCTTCTTCTGTTATTCTCTGTTGGATGTAGCTTCAATGCCTATGTAGCTTTTCATCTGTCTGCATTCATATAAACAGTTTGTTCAGAAACTTTCTCTAAGACCCAAATCTCAAGTTCAATCTCCTTACATTGAACTATCACTGTGGCCTGAAAAGAAACTTAAGAGATATTGATAGTATTCATACATCTTTATGTCTGACTATATTTTTTTTCAGAAATGTCATCTTTACTTTAATTATTAATTTGTTTGAAACTACACATAAGGCTATGAGAAAATCTATAATATATTAAGCTAATACAAAACAAACAATTAATTATATGTTCTGATTTTTTTAAATAAAAAATTGTTACAACTCAGCCTAAGAGCATATCACTTTATCTCACATATTGTACCCTTGGAGTGAATAAAGTGAAGTAAAATATTCTGGATATTACACTTAGAGTAATTTTGGAATATAGTGCAAATATTAAATTATTTGCTTCCTGAATATATTGTTTTAATCATTTATGGCTCCTTTTTCCTTGCTGAACTTTAGGGCCATTTATACTTCAGGATTTTGTATTGGTATGAGTTTTGAGTATATGTGTAAGTGAACTTAATATATTCAAAGAAAAAAGTTATGATGTAGCTCATTCTTGGAAAAGTCTAAAATAACATATAAAGATTATAACTCAAAAATAAAGAAAATGTTATAAATACTTTGTGAACTAATACAACCTGAAGGTTGAGTTTTGTGTGTGTTACTTTCACTGTTTTGTTGGCTGAGCCTATCATATTCATACCTGGGAAAAGTCACTCAGCTTAGAATTCATGCTGACAGTGATGATGGCCTAGTCCTACCTTTGGAAGCACTCAATAGAGCAGTGGTTCCCAACCTTCCTAATGCTGCAACCTTTTTAATATAGTTCCTCAAGTTATGGTGACCCAAACCATAACATTAGATTTGTTGCTATTTCATAACTGTAATTTTGCTACTGTTATGAATCATAATGAAAATATCTGACGTGCGTGATAACTGGTATGTGACACCTGTGAAAAGTTCATGTGAGCCTAGAGGTGTCTTCATCCACAAGTTGATGACCACTGCTATAGAAGATAAAGAAGTCCTGTCAATCACATCAAATGAAACCAGCTTGGAAGCAGTGTAATAATTGGCATTTATGTTCATGCAAGTATGCATTTAGTTCTTTTCTCTTCAAAATACATAGTCTCCAGATTTCTCTTTTCCATCTTTAAAGGATTTTTTTCCCTAATAACCTCAGACTTTTATCATGGTTTAATAGATTTCTTTTTTTTTTTCTTTTTTGAGACTGGGTTTCTCTGTATAGCCCTGGCTATCCTGGAACTCACTCTGTAGACCAAGCTGGCCTAGAACTCAGAAATCCACCTGCCTCTGCCTCCCAAGTGCTAGGATTAAAGACGTGTGCCACCACTGCCCGGCTGGTTTAATAGATTTTTAAAATTTCTTCACATTAAATCCTCTATTATGTATTTGACTTCTATTTGTGTAACAGTTTTCTGAATTTGTAAATGAAAGTATATAAAAATAATGGTTCAAATTATGACATTGTAGTACATATAAACTATTTTGTTTAATTACCCAGACATAATGCCCTTCTCCAACCTCTTTTTCCCTTTCCTAGTGCATCCCTCTACTACTAACATGTAATTTTAGTATGAGTTTTAGATTTACAGCAGAAAGAAAACATTCCATACTTGCTTTTCTTAGTCCAGCTACTACTTCATTTCATATCATCTCCCAATTTATACATGTCTGCAAACAATATAATTGAACTCTTCTTAAATAGTACTCTATTGCATGTATGTACCATATTTTCTTTATTCAATCTC
This sequence comes from Montemys delectorum, assembly GCA_019843815.1. Lineage (NCBI taxonomy): Eukaryota > Metazoa > Chordata > Mammalia > Rodentia > Muridae > Montemys > Montemys delectorum. The sequence continues at coordinate 18,535 of JADRCD010235909.1, forward strand.
ATATGAATGTGTATTTGGGATGATTGTCGAACTAGGTTCATGTGCACAGCTAGCAGTAAGCAGTGTACTCAGCTTGTCATGTTAGGGAGGTCACAACTGCTTGTATGTCCACCTTCAGTAGGGTAATACATTTCAATACCTCTGGCTTCTAAGGACACTTACCCTCAAATATATGTCCACATGCAGATAAAATGCATAGCTAATATATAATAAAAATAAATCTTTGTAAACAATTTAAACCCAAAGTCACTTCAATACATTGCCTGTGATTACTTCCTCATCAAAATACTATTTATTAAAAATGTAGGAGTGTCACTTGAGATTGAGGCAGCATGCACATGGCCTTCACAATTCTGCTCTAGGTCTTCCATATAGGTATTATAGCTTTTGATTTATTATTTTTAAGGGTCTCGAGTATGGGAATGAGTAAGTCTCCGATTCTTGTATCTTCTCTTGGGCTCTTTGCTTCCATTGGTTTGCCTTGTTCAATTTTAATGTGATGGCTTTTGCTATGTTTTATTATATTTTATTTTGTTATGTTTTGTTGTTATTTCTTAGAAGCTTGTTCATTTCTAATGAGAGTCAGAAAGGAGGTAGATCTGGATAAAAAGGGACATGCAGAGGTACTTGGAAGAGTAGAGGGAGGAAAAACTATAATCAAGATATTGTATATGAGAAAAGAACCTATCTTCAATAAAATGGAAAAATGTTGGACTCATAAGAAAAGTTTTTATATAATTTTTTCTCTAGGACAAAACATCCCTAACATTTCAGTTGCTTTTGGAGAGATGCCACTTGAATGACAGAAGAAATTTGATTAGTGCATTTCTTATGTCTCAAACACTTATTTTATAAATATATAGCAAAATAAGATGATTTAAGAGAAAAGACAAGTGTGAAGGTAGACTTTAGCATATTCTGAAAACCAGTTTGCATTTTGACATTTGAATATTTAAAATTTTCTCTACAACTCAGTTTTGTTCATAGTTAATAAGAGCCAAAACTCTGTGTTGTTAGTTTTTCTGGGCTTGCTACTCTAACAAGGCTGTGGTTGACTGTCTTTGCTTCTGTCTGTTCTTGCCCACTGGACTCCAGTTCTGTCTACTATTCACTAAATGAAAGATAAGCTTTGTTGTGAGATTTTTCTTTTACAGTTCTACTCCACGCTTACCAGTGTGAAAACTACTCCAATGATATTTACTCATCTCATATCACAAGATGCTTCTTGAGCTGGTGTGGTTGGGATGCAGTTTTAGTCTAATGAGAGCTTAGAATTCAGTGCAGAAGCCCTGAGCAGCCTTGAAACTCTGCTTGCACTCACTGCTGCTGAGATAGGTTTCTTATGTTGTAAATGTGTGCAGATCAGGTTACTGACAATAAACAATAATATATTTAGATAATTTTTATAAAGGTAGGGAAGTCCATGATCAAGTATGGAATCTGGTAAAGACCGCTAGAGAAAGATGGTTGGGGGGGAAACCACCCTTTCATTGGAAAGTTATCCCCAAGACAGTGCTATGATCTTAACCTTGAAGACAGCATTTATGACTTAGACACTTCTTGAGGGGACTCCTGTCTTCATAGCTACATTGGGAGTTAAGTTTTCAGACATAAACTTATAGGGATCCCCTCAATTATAGTATTCTTATGTTTTATAGCATGTTGTTTAAATGGGCACCTTTAACTGCCTGATAACATGTCTAAGATCCCTACACCATCTTAGAACCCCAGCATCAGCTTAAATTGTGCAAGTCACACACACACACACACACACACACACACACACACACACCTCCAGCCTTCTGATGTGCATCTGAAAATCTGCTTGAGATTGTAAACTGTGGATGCTTAATTTTAAAGCAATTTACATACTGTCTTAAGATTAACTATTTCACTACATCATAGGATATCTCCACCTGGATAAGAAATATATAATTGTATTAGGAGATATTTGAAAATTCGATGTTTTCTTTTCATTAATTATAAGTTACAAGCAGTAAACGATTGGTGCTCTTCACACACATGAGGGAAATGGTCTAGACTAGGGATGGAGTTACAGAGATGTAAAACTTGGCTCATTTAGAGAGAAAGTCAGGGAAACTATGTGAATTTTATCTAATCTACACACCATGAACAATATCACCAAATAAATCATCAAAGAAATTGATCCATATAAAGATGAATACTTTACAAGAGTCTACTTTGGAAATTAATCTGTTTGTACATATTTTCTCCAAATTTTCTAAATTATTCCTATGGTAAATTGCCTGGTTTCATTCACGATAGAGAGAGTGGTACAACGTTTTAATCAGTTTTGGGCATGTTTACAGAGAAGCACCTGGAAAGGAGGTTCAGGTAGTTAGGTGCCTGTAGCTTCTCTGTGTTCCTGCTGGGGGGGGGTTCACTTTCCCTCACCCACCTCAAGTATTTGAAAAGGTAGTTTTCCTTCTCTACTTTCCTTGTTCATGTCTTAAGAAATAACATAACTCTGTCCTGTATTAAGTCCTGACACTGAGAAGGTAAATCCATTATCTGTTCCAGGCTTTTGTTTCTCTCTATGCCCGCTGAAACTTTTCTCTATTCCATTTACTTTAAGCAGCATATGTTTCAGGATTCATGCCCACTCCCTCTCTTCTGTGCAATTTCTTGGTCTCTGAGGAAGAATGCAGAGCTTCCAGAGAAACTGTGGAAAAATCTCTGCACATCTGTTCCTGCCTGCTTTCTTACACAGTGTAGAAACTTCTCCAAGATCTATGATATTCTTCATGAAAAATTATCGATGATACACTAGTTTTGCTTTTGTTACTAGTAACCTCACATGTATATATAAAAGTAGCACAAAAACTAATGCTGATTTATAATTTCAAAGCAAGAGCCATGTTTTGAGTGATTCCTAAATACCACTGTATGTGGTTTTTTAAATATATATTGTATCAAAACTTATTGTGGGGGGCTGGAGAGATGGCTCAGTGGGTAAGAGCACTGACTGTTCTTCCGAAGGTCCTGAGTTCAAATTCCAGCATCCACGTGGTGGCTCACAACCATCCATAACGAGATCTGACTCCCTCTTCTGGAGTGTCTGAAGATAGTGTACTTACATATAATAAATAAATAAATCTTAAAAAAGTTATTGTGATAATTTTTATGCAGAAGCATGTTTGTCACTAGAATTTAATTAATTACATTATCCTAGACCATTAGTGCTTAATTACTATAAGAGTTATCATTCTTTTATGATAAACAAAACATACCAAGAAATAGCTAAACATAAGTATTTGGGAATAAGTTGTAATGGAAGACTTTGGTGGTTGCATTTGTTATCTTGACACAACCTTGGCATATCTGTGAAGATGGAGTATTAAGTGAGAATATGCCTCCAGAAGATCGGCCTCTAGGTAAAGGTGTGGGTTACTGTCTTCACTAAAAGTTGAAGTTGGAGGAACTAGCCCAGAGTGTGGTGTGCCACCACTGGACATATAGTCCTGGGTTGTATAAGGAACCAGGCTCAGCAAGTCATATGGAATAATCCGTAAGGAACTTTCCTGTACAATCCCTGCTTCAGGTCTAGTCTACAATCTCCTGTCTTTACTCTTTACTGTCTCTCTTGACTTTTCTCATGATGAACTGTAAACAAAACAAAACAAATGAAAAATCCCAAACCAACCAACCAATCAAACAAAGAAATGAAGCCCTTTCCTCCCTTGCTGTCATGGTGTTTATCACAGCGATAAAGATCACACAAGGATCAAACTTATTTGCATTATTTTCCATACTAGATGTCTGATCTTTTAAAATTATACTTCAAACTTAAGGATTACAAGATTTTTCATGATAGTTAATTTGTGATAACTTACATATAAGCTATGTAATGGATCAACTGCCTGGAGATGGAAACCAAGCACTTAATATTCTTGAAAGCCTGAGAGCCAGAAGGCCATGGCGTAGGCTCTGTAAATCTTAACATTCAGAAAGAATAAAGAACATTGAATAAATGTTGCCTTTTGCTCACATCCAACCTGAAATCAATGTCAAAGTATTATCTGCTGTGCAATGAAATGAATGCTGTAGAGAAAGACTGAGACTTGAAATATAGATTTTACTTTATATTATAGATCTCACTTTAGTATTAACAGCCAGTATAAAGTTACTACAGACAATATGCTTCCTAACTTGCACATCCATTTGCTAGCAAAAGTATTTGTGTGTTATGTGAAGGCTGTTTATGTTCAACCAGTAAATTCTATATACAAGCATGGGGACATCTTTGCTTCACTGCATCTAGGAGAGTAAAGATGTGATTCATGTGGTTGCACTTCATCAAAAAGGACTCTAGCAAAGGGCAGACTGTGTTAGTCAGGATATTAGGAAGAGGTCCAGGCATTCTCAAGGCAGTAGGTGAACACTTGAGGTTCCTTCAAGCCTCTTTTAAATTATGAACAAAGAGAAAAATTTTCTGGAATGTTAAAAATCATAATTATATTATCAAGCTTTGAGTTTTCCATGCTTTTCAGAGATTTTTTTTTCTGTTTGCTTTCTATAATTTATTATACCTTTTAAAAGGGTCTTACTCTAATAGAATGTAGTAATACATGAAAAACACTTTTATGAACCTGTTATTACTAACAGACTGTTCTTATCAAAATGTAATACAGATGGTTTGTTTGCAGCATAACAGAAAACTGGTGCATGTGGCTTCTGTACTGTGTAATCAGCAAAAGTCTAGGTTATTTCCAACTATCAGTGATTTTACTCTTCAAAATGTACTTACTAACATGCATTACTTGACCAAGAAATCATTAGTAACAAGAACTATATATCAGTGGGTAATTTACTGTTAGATTATGAAATACATGGATTGGTACATAGAAACATGAGTACCAGAATTTTAATTTAAGAGTAATAAGATTAGTAATATTTTACTACAAAATATTAGACTATTTCTGAGAATATGTGAATTGTCATTTTTTTTTTATTACTTGTAGGAAATAGACTTTCTGTTTTCCCAATAAAAATTAAATTAGTAATAAAAACACTGAGGAGTGGGATAATTCTGATAGTCAAGTGATGCAGAACAGGAAATGAGGATCCAGCAGAAAGCATAATTAAAATGAAGTGTTCTGGTTGAAGCTTCTTGGAAACTAGAGTCTTTCAATATAAGTAATAATAACAGTAATTGTAATAGTAATAATAATAATAATAATAATAATAATAATAATAATAATAGCGGATAGTAAAACTCATGGGATTAAAAAGTAGAGGGGTAGAACACTAAAACCTCACGATTTAAGTGGAGGAGACTGCTATTGCAGCACTGATAGAGCTCGAGATCCAAATTAATAAATAAATTAGGAGGAGGATGTGGAGCCTGGCATGACCTTGGTGGGGACAGAGTGACATGGTTCCTGCCGCCGGGATAGGGCCCAGTGTGGGCCTTCATGAGTATCGATGACTGCTATGGGCATAAGTCTTGTCTGTATAATAATGTACATATTTTCCTTCTTTGAGGAATGTCCTCACTATTTAAGTTAATGACTCCAAGGTAATTAAACAGCAGAGTCTAGGAGTCGAGGGGGTGGCTACTTCTCAGCAAAATGGTTAACAGTGGGGCAGCCCGTAAGGATATGGGAAGGAGCTCTAAATACATGAGTTAGAAAATATACAACTTCTCAACTATGCAAAAAATAAGGGTGCAATATGAATTATATGAGGGGCCTCCTCAATCTAAAGGAACAAATTGGCTAGGAGCCAACTTGTTAGAAAATTACTAAAGAATAAAATAAAGAGATTTAGGGAGTGATTATTATAGGAGATCCCACCCACCCAAGTTTTTTTTTTGTTTGTTTGTTTGTTTATATTTACAAAGGCAGATAAATTCCTGAGTTCAGGATCAGCCAAGGACAAAGCAAGGTTAGGCTTAGGCATAGCAGAAATGGTAATTTAAGGACAGGGTCCCACCCAACTAACTTATCATTTGTGCTTAACAAAGGTAGACAGATCTTTCAATTCTTTTACAATATTAAGAAAAAAAAATATGCTTTCTGTCTCCTAAGAATCAAAGGGCTGGGATCATGAAATACTGATTCATTAGATAATCAAAAGGAACCTTTGAGTAAATAACTGGATTGATCTGTAAAATAAAAGATTGAACCTGTGTTCTGCAGGAAATGAGATCTCCAGAGAGAAAGCAGAATGTAGAGAGAAGCAGACCGGAAAAGCCGTATCCGGCAGAACACAGGTCATCAGCTTGGATCCATGATTTGACTTCAAGTCTTCCCTTTCGCAGCTCCCAGACTCCTCCTCTCTCAGAACCCCTCTCCATGCTGAAGCTGGTCTTTGGAAGGTATGGAAGTATTAGTAAAAAGATATGATCCGATGAGTCCTGGGAGGGTCAAAAACATGTATTCTATGTATCCTAACTCCCTCCAATAGCAACTCCATATAGGAGCCTTCCTTGTTGGAAAACTGTGGTTCAGGAAGGGTAGGTTTTGTTCCTTGTTGGGAGGAAGGCTTCAAGCTATCCTGATAATGGGAGGAAGATATGATGGAGGAATCCTGGGGATTGGGTGGAGAAAATGGTGAATATTAAAAGGTAGATTGTTAAAATTTCACAAAATAACATTTGAATATAGCTATATATCTAAAAAAGTAGTGTAACTGAAACACTTAAATTTTTACCCCTCATCAAGCAAGCCCCCCTTTATAGCAAGTGGAACCATTAGTAGAAAACCAAGCCTGGACACAAGGCAGAGATCAGCTGATAATGAGAAGCCCAGTGACAAACAAACCATCTGCATCCTAGCTCCTGCATCCAGGGCTCAGTGGGTATTGTGGAAGAAATAATGGAAAGACAGTACAGATAGAAAATCAGGAAGTCTGCAGTGCCACTGCCTTTTCTAGAAACGGCAGAATAGATACAACCAGAACATTAGCCATGTCAACAGGCATATTAACATGGAAAACAGAAGTTTCAAGGCATTCCACCCATAGACAAAAAGCTATAGGCAATTAATGACTGCTGAATATAGCCTTTCCCAGAGATGAGCCCCTTAATTCTCCAGTGGTAAACCCTGAAATCATACATACAAACAATGAGAAAACCTGACTCAGTGTGTATAGCTACATATTTGTTCATGTGCATACATGAATATGTATGGCAAAATAATAATAAAGAAAACTGCTTTAGAGGGTGGAGGAGATGAGAGAAAGGTTTTAGGGACAGTAGCTGTCTGGGGCTTCAGTGAAGAAAGGGAAGGGTGTAAAGTGATGTAATTTTATTTTAAATTAGAGGAATTGCAAGCCCATAGGAAGAACAATGTCAGCTGGCCAGGACACCCAGTGCTCCCTCCCAGGGACTGGATCACCAACCAAGGAGTATACAGGGAAGGATCCATGGCTTCAGTACATATGTAGCCTTGTCTGACATTAATGGGAGGGGAGGCTCTTGGTCCTGTGGAGGTTTGATGTCCCAGTGTAGGGGATGCAGGAGTGGTGGGGTAGGTGGTGGTGGAGCAAGCCAAAGGGGAGGGGGGGAGAGGGAGGATGTGGGTGGGGGATGTTGTGGAGGGATAACCAGGAAGGGTGATATCATATTGAGATTTGAGATGTAAACGAATGGAATGATTAATAAAAACAAAATAAAAAAAAACCCCACATTTTTGTTAGTTACAGTATTGATTTGAGTTAATCTAGGCCCTTCAGGCAAGGATTAAATTAAAGTAGTTTCTCTTGACTTTTCCTGACATAATAACTTGAGATATGTAATACTGAAAAGGCAACAGCCTAAACAAGAAACACAATCAGAATGTTACCTCTGTGGACAGCTGGACTCCATGCAAAGGACATAAATCTAAGATGACCAACGACAGAAGGGCTCAGAATCAAATCCCAACTTCAGCATAGCTAGAAGCCTTCTTCTCAAGGACTCAACCTATGTTCCTGAAGCACACAACTCTAGCCAGGGATCATGGACTCCCCTGTCAGGACTCGCACACTATGATCCTGAAGCACACAACTCCAGCCAGGGATCATGGACTTCCCTGTCAGGACTCGCACAGCACATGTCTTTCTCATGCAACGTAATTATGATCATTTATTACTTATATTCTCTGTGCTTCATAGTTTAGTTAGAGACCCAAAATAAAATGGTAATTCAAGAGAAGATTCTTACCTCCTTGATGAAATGTAGTATAATATAGTAAAATGTGAGTTGTCACCAAAATTTCAGATTGATTCTTTTTGTTTGTTTGTTTTGATGTTTTCTACTTCTCTGCATATATTTTTTCTCAAATCTTGTTTTATAGGAAGTACTATTTTCCTCTTTGTGATGAAAGTATGGTACTGACTCCATCTTAGTGGCCATCCAATGGAATGAGGCATGGAAGATGCTGAAAATGTATTCATACAGATCTATGAGTTCTTGGAAGATGAGAAAAATACTTGGTGTAGCTGCAGTTTCATATACCATTTTCAAATCTAGTACATCTCACAACACACACGTATTTAACGAAGATGTCAAATATTACATTGACATTGAAATAAATTACACTTGTTCTCACATATTAATATAACAAATAGTTGAATCTTATCATAGAAATATAGCGCATTGTTTCTAACTCAGTTGTGTGGAAACAAAAGATGGAATTAGTTTGTATGAGTCAAAACAGCGGACAAGTGACATAATTCAGCTTTAAAATTTTTAAAAATGAGTTCTAACCTGGATTCCTTTATCACAGTGTCATGGATATATCATCAATTCTCAGACTCTTTGAGAGATGTATTATTTTAATAATTAATAATGTTATAGTTTGTTGCGGTAATTCCCCAACCCAAATATGCCCCAACAATGAAAACACAACTCAATTAATATGAATACAGACTGTGTGCCTAAATTGGGCAGACCTACTACTACACTACCATCTTCCTCATCTATGAGACCCCTTATAACTTGTGGTTTCTCCAGACCACCTGATTCTGCTACCCTTTCCTCCGACCTACTCCTCTGTAGCCCCCTTTCTCTCCCACCCCTCCTTCTTCTCCCTCTCCACTTTCATCTCCACCTTCCCTTTATCTGCTCAATCACCAGCTCTAGCTTCTATTTTACAAATTAAGATGGGGAGAAGGTTTTTCAGGAAATCACCTGAGTGCTGACTTAGCATCAAATTTCAAATAGTCCCAGGGCTATCTGCAACAATAGTTAGCAATATTTCATATTAAAAATACATAGCTTGTTACAAATACATAAACTTAAAAACTATACAGTTTTATAACCCTGGTAGTATCTAATTGTCCAGAATTTCTGAGCAACTTTATAGTTTTTTGCACTTAAAAACATTAAAGTGTTTTTTAGTTTACCTTTTCAGTATTTGATGACTATTTTTATCACCTTCCAAGTCTAAGCATTACAAATTTTTCAATTGGAAGGGTGAATCTAGATGTGTCTATTGTTGAGTCCCTTCAGAAATGAGAGGGTGGAGGGCTAGCCTGGTCCCTCTTGCAGTGGTATTGATGACTGAATGATTGCAGATGCACAATTGAGAAAAAGGAACATAGAAAGCTTTTGTGACAACCTCTACTTCCACCCCTTCCATAACCAAAATAGTTTAAGAGCCCAGACAGGAAGCCATAAAGGGAACTCTTAATTGTGATGGGGATTCTGAAGCTAGCTCTCCACATTTGATGGCTGCTGGGGGGTGTGCTGGTGAAGAAGGACTCAGAAGGACCATGGTTGAGGAAGTCTGGGAACTGCTGCTGATCCATTGTCCTTCCCTCAGGCCAGGTGGCAGAGCAGCTTCTGAGGCTTGGACTTGCCCAGTCCTTAAAAACAGAGATTTAGACCCAGTCTCCTAAACTGCCAATTTGAAGCCTGTCATGGAGTCAGCCTGTCTCACAGGTAACTGAGTGTTTGACTGTGCTCCAGTAGGTGTATAGACAACACAAAATGAAATTATTTCCCTTTCTATTTTTTTCCTTTCTTCTTTTTCTTTTTATAGGGTGTGTGTGTTGGCATTCTGTATAAACCCTACCCCCAGAATACCTGGCAGCAGCCAAGTATGCTCCTCCCCACAGTTACCTGGCAAGGCCCTATAAAGGCCTGCTTGCCTCCTCTCTCTCTTACTCCTGCTTCTTTACCTTGCCTCTTGCCCCTTTGTTCCCTCTCTCTCCCAATTCCCTTCCCCCCTCTCTCCTCTTGGTCATGGCTGGCCTCTACTTCTCTACTCTCTCCTTCTCTCTGCCTTTCTCTGCCTCTGACACCCTCTTAACTCCCCTCCCCATGCCCTAAATAAACTCTATTCTGTACTATACCAGTGTGTGTCTGTTCCCTCAGGGGGAAAGGATGCCTTGGTAAGGGCCTACTGAGGCACCCCCTTCCCCGACACATATTTTTATAGCTTTTTCTCTTTTTATGATCACAATAGAGTGTAGTTATAAGGGAGGGAGAGAAGACATGAGATGACTGGGAAGTGTGTCCAGAGTTCATGATGTGAGATTCCCAAATAGTCAATAAAATGCTATAAAAAAGTTGTAAGCTAAAAGTAGCAAAAGTAATCTCATGTTTACTATGAAAACCCTGATCATATTGTCATTAAATATGGCCTTAAATACTTCTCTTGCATCATGAAGTGTCAGCATTTAGATTTTTTCAAATTAAAACTCCTCAGAAACTAAAAAAAAAAAAAAAAAAAAAAAAAAAGAAAAAAAAATTAGGAGGTAAATGAAAGATTACAGTCCAGTACTAGACAACCTAAGGGTCTACATATATATGTATTCACATGAATGGTTCATCTAAAGTGTTTATGTCATAGGTTTAAATAGAGTCTACTAGATTGTTTCTTTAAAATAATTATACAATTTTAGTGCTACACAATTTAAATTGAATGAAGAAAGTTAACTATCAGAAGTTGAAAAGAACTATTCCTCCAGCAAACAAACTATTTAAATGGTAAAACAAATATCTTGATTTTTTTAATGTAAGCACCGTAACTGAATTTTGTAATCTGGTTTGATTCAGACATCATTCTTTATTGAGTTGTGATTTTTTTTTTCACTACATGGCAATAAAAATGTATTACCTCTTCTATAAACTTCTGTAAATGCATTTTTGTTGCCACAACAACCAATCTTTTTTACCTTGCCACATATATATATATATTTTAAGCTCCTGTTGGAACATTTTTTTAATACCTTAAAATGATACAACTATCAAAATGTACCTTAATTATAAAGGATACTGAAAAATAATGACCTTAAATTTTATTTAATCATTATAAATATGGTTATCATTCCTGTGGCCCTAGTGTTCTAGTTACTTTGCATTGTGGCTGAACACTCAGACTAAAACTAACTAAGAAAGGTAAAGGTTTATCTCAGCCTAGGCTTCCAAGTCACACTCTATCCTTAAGGGCAGCAAGTATGGGAACTTAAAATAGCCAAAAACTAAAGCAAAAATCACTGAGTAAGGTGTTTTCTGGTTCACTCAAAGACCTTGCGCATAGTTAGATGTCTCTTTTTAAAAATGACTTTTGGAGACTAACACACCAGTGCTTTGCCCTTCTTTGATCAACCCTTCCAAGGCACCTTGTTTATTTTTTCTCAGATCCATGGATGTTATTTTGTGAGTTGTTGATATAGATAACATATTGTTCTCTGTGTATTCTGTTACTTGTATGTATAGAATTGCAGGTCTCATCATGGATGACCCTAATAGATATGCTTACATGGGAGGAGGACATCTCTTACAGCTCCACCCTAGTCAAGAGCTACAGGCGATTAAGGAAGCTGGGACTGGGAGAAAGGCTTCCCAAGGAAAGAGGCCCTAAACTGGTTAGCCCATACCAAGTGTTTTCCCTTGAACCACACCACCTTTCTCACACAGTCCAAATCTGCCTGCTGCAGAGGATGCTGCAGAGGATGCTGCAGATGCTGCTAGCCACTCGCAATTGGCTGGATTCTGCCGTATCATCCATCAGTCAGTACAGTATCCTTCAGACATGCCCACGGGCCATACAAAGTAGCTCTTCAGTTGAGATTTCTTGTCCCCAAGTGACTTTAAGTTGTGCCAAGTTGGCAATAAAGACCAGCTAATACACCTAGAACTCTCCACTCCTCAGTAACAATGAGGAAAACAAACAAAATAAAAAGTTAAGAACTGTGAAACATAACTTAAAATATTTAAGAATTATTGGTCCAGGATACATAACTGGTCAGCTCTAGTCTCTCAGCTATAAAAATATAAATGAATGATTTGAGTCATAAAGTAATCTTTCTAGATTGACCGCTATGAATTTAACACTGCTTGTGGAGAGATTTCCTGTACTTAATAGCTACCCCTGAAGTAGAGATAAGGCAAATCCATTCCATTATCAAAATCACTATAGATTAAGTCTGACTGAAGCTTTTGATATGTATGATCTTTGAACCAATGGACTTGGAGCTCAAATAAGACTTTAGAAGACAGTGTTTGAAACTGTCTTGGATGAAAACATGTGACACTGGAGGATCATTTCTGTGACTAGTTATGAAATCAAACATAACCAAGGGCATACACATGCTACAAACTCAACATTTCTTTTTAAAGGGTTATCTACAACAGGAGTAATGAGAGAAATCTTCATTACTTAGAGGAAAGCCTCTAAGGCTAAAGTCAACATTTGTGGACAGTTTAATGTGAAATAGAAACTGAAATATGAAGGAATATACACACTCATCTTTAATTAACTGCTTTGTAACTGTAATTTAGATGGAATAAATTAGGTATGCAAGTAATTTCTTGTTTAGACTTATTTGTAAAAGACAGGTAAAACTTAGCAATTTGAATGTTTTGTCACACTTCAAGGTTTATCTGAATCTTTTCAAATTTTTCTTGTTAGCCATAAACATGGCATTATCCCTGCCTGTTTACTACCACAATCTAGTAAGTAGCTGAAGTTAAAAACTTCTTCAGTATGTGCTGAGCCCACCATGGCCCTCTCTGGTGGGAACAGAGTACTATGATTTCTGCCCCTGGGATAGGGCCCCAGTGGGAGCCTCCATGAATGCCGATGGCTGCTGTGGACATAAAAGCTTGTCTGTATAAGAATGTACATACTTCACTTCCCTCTGAGGAATGTCCTCCCTGTTAACATCAATGACTCCATGATAATCATTCAGCATAAGTGCAGGAGCTCAAGTGTGGCTATTGTCTCAGGAAAATGATAAACACTGGGACCTTCAGGACAGCCCTGAGACTATGGGGAAGAGCTCTAGATATATGAGTTCAAAAGTGTATAATTTCTCAACTATGCAAAAATATAAGAATGCAATATGAATTATGAAAGACTTCATGAATCTAAAGTAACAAAGGCATTAATGAGCCAGCTTGTCAGAAAGGTACAAAGGCAGGGAGATACAAAGGCAGTCAGATTCCTGAGTTCAAGTTCAACCTAGGATACAGCAAAGTTAGACCCAGGTGTGGTAGAAATGGCAATTTCTGGACATGGTCACACCCAGCTAGTTCAACATCTGTGTGTAACAGAGGCAGGAAGATTTCTGAATTCTTTTCAATGATTAAAATACATGAGTGTTTGTTGTTTCATAAGAATCATCGTGCTGGGGTTACAGGATGCTGATTAATAGGATATTCGAGAGACAACATGGAATAAATAACTGAACTGATATGTAAAGGACTAGACCTATGTTCTCCAGAAGATGAATTATCAAGAGAATGTTTTAGGATAATAAAAGAGAACTGCTTGGAGCACACACACACACACACACACACACACACACACATACACACAGGCAAGAAGGACATGGAGAAAGAGAGATCTCCTAGAATAGCAAGCAGAACACAGATCATCAGCTTGGATCCATGATTTGACTTTGAGTCATTCTTTTGCTTCTAGTAGACACATCTTCTCTCCGAATCCCTCTCCATGCCAATACTGCTCCCTGTCAGCCATGGAGATACACATTTAGAGGTCATAATTCCCCAACATCACCTCTTAAATTGACTTATCAGGTTGTGTTTCCAGAGGCTTCTGTTTTAATTTATGCATTTTTTTCTGATGTGATTTTTTTGTATCCATCTCTTTCTAAAAATTTGAGAGTGAATATGACCTATGGAAGTTAGATGCATTTATGGAAATGTCCCTTGTCATGGCAGAAGTGAAAACATCTAAGATCTTTCCATGTTGAATTGAAACAGCAGACAAAGTTATTTTGAAATGACTAAATTGCAAGAATTTGTCTTTTAATTCCACTCAATTTTATGTGGCTATCCTAATTCTGTGAGCTAAGTTTGGAAGACTATACAAAATTGACTTTGCATGAGAAGCAGAAAGAGGCCTGGAGAGTTTTCTGTTGATAGATGCAGACTAAAGAGAGAAGGACCACCATGTGTCTCTATTATTCTAGTTCCAGGACATCTCAGAATGGGGGAATAAGACAGTTATTTTCTTATTCAAGATTTTATTTTTAATTTTTAGTTATTTAGTTTTATGTGTTTATGTGTGATTATGTGTGTATTTCCATATGAAACTGAAAATTGTACTTTCAATATTTGTAAATACTTGTATTGTTGAAAAAACTAAGAAAAAATCATTAGGCCTGAAGATTGTAATTGTCCCATCTGATGGACTGCTGAAATACAGTGAGGCAACCTGGATCTTATAGTTTTTAGGTAAAGAAAATACAAGCATTCGTTTTGCATTTAGATTTATTTTTAATTTTTATCAATTTCTCTCTCTGACCACCTACCTCTCTCTGTCTCTGTCTCTGTCTCTGTCTCTGTCTCTGTCTCTCTCTCTCTCTCTCTCTCTCTCTCTCTCTCTCTCTCTGTGTATGACATATAGGCTGGTATTATGGAGGGCCAACTGTAAAGCTAACTTTTATTTGTTAGAGGTAATTGTCCTCTCAGATGCTTTCTGCCTGCCTCTGTCTGCTAATACATGTTTATATATGTTTAGTTCTGGAAGTTTCTAAACTCTGTACAATCTAATCGAGGCCTAGAATATTCTCAGCTTCTGAGACTTACTACTGAATAAGCCCACCCTTTCTAATTCTTTCTGAACTCTAACTGGTTCTTCCAACTCAGCTCTTCTGGATAAATCTCCTCCCCAAGGTGACTGAGTCTATTTGGCTTCTCACTGTCCCTCTGGAGTCACTCTGCTTGAACTCAAACTGACTCTAACAATCTGTTCAAATCACCTGGCTTCTCATTCTCTGGCATGTTGTCTTTATCTACATCTAGCTTACACTCTCTCTGCAACCTGTCTCTGTACAACTTTCTAGTACAGCTTCCTTCCTCTCTCTCTATGCTGCCTTTTAAGTAGCTACCCTTTCCTGGGCATATCCTATTCTGTTAAATCTTTTTTGCTATTGTTGCTTTTTACTTTTACTTAATGTGGTCACCTCAAACTTCTTAGGTAGTCTTTTGTTTTTAAATAACATTGTCCTGGCTAGTTTTGATCGCAGTGTTAACAAATTTTACAACATATTCTCTTTTTCTACTTAGCATCTATACAAACTATATTTCTTTAGTGTATTTTTCCCTGTGTTAATGTCACAGCCATGTCTTATTCTATTCCAAGAACCACAGTAGCTATCATGATGCTTGGCATACAATACCATTTAGAATGTTCCATTAATTGAGTATAATTTTTACCACTTTCCTCCGTAGACACTGTCCTATTGATCATAGGAATTGGCAAAAGGAAGTGAGGAATATATTCTTGCTAAAATTTTTGTGGTTTTCAAGTTCTGACTTATAAAACCCACAAACTGCTGGAACCATCAAAAATCCAGAAATCACTATCCAGAAATCACTTTTCAGATGGCTTTATGTGGACTTAAAATGTAAACTTGAACTCAAATTTTAATTCTATCCCTTGCTAGCAACTTGCCTTATCGTGTAAGGTTATTATATATATTAAATCTTCAAGAGCAATAATAATGGCATCCTCATAAGATAGAATAAGAAAATATATAGTTAAAAAATGGGCAAAATTGGTAAATATTTCTCTCTCTTTTTTTGTTTTTTGTTTTTTGTTTTCTTTTGAGACAGGGTTTCTCTGTATAGCCATGCCTGTCCTGGAACTCACTCTGTAGACCAGGCTGGCCTCGAACTCAGAAATCCACCTGCCTCTGCCTCCCAAGTGCTAGGATTAAAGGCTTGCACCACCACTGCCCAGCTAAATATTTCTCTAATTCATTACTTTGTATGCCAGTCAATTAGACATCGCTTTCAAACATCAACTTCTACAAACTAACTTTACCTTCATTGTTTGGGGTTAAAGGGGTGGGCTGATCCACATCATAACTAGGGCTTTACAATAAATAGCACAGTATCAGAGTTCATAGTATGATCAAATATCCTGCAACAGCCAGAAGAAAGTGTAGGATATCCTGAAGCTAGAGTTAGAGGAGGTTATGACCCAGGAGATATAGAAGCTGGGAGCCAAACTGAACCCCTTCGGAAGTACACATCTGTGTTCCATTTAGATTCAAGGACAATGTGTGAAAAGGACAAAGCAAGGAAGTGATTTCTCTAGTCATTTAGGTCATATGGGGTCATTGTGTCTGTTATGTAATAATAGGTTTAAAAAAAATAAAAAAGGCATTGCATTCTGCAAATTGCCTCCGGTCTCACAATAACTACCAGGAAAGTTTGGGAAGTTAGTTATATTTATGTCACATCATGATTAGAGTCAATCATCATTAGAGTAAGAAAAAGAGAGGGATAATGCTCACAGTGCAGTGATTATTGTGCACAGATTTGTAAACTTTGTTTTAGCTCGTGCAACTTTTTTTTTTTATAGTTGAACAGAAATAGTTCATTTTGGGGATGATTTCATATACAGAAAATGAGATGTGAGACAATGAAATCTGTGTTAGAACTATTACTCTGATTTTAAATATACTCACACTGATTTTAAATATACTCACAGGCTAACATGACTTCAGAAAATCAAACCACACATCTAAATATTCTATGCAAATAAACTTTGAATCTAGGTGTACAGTACTAAATAATAAACCAGGATCAAAAGGAAAAAAAAAGTGATTTTTTAGTTTCTCCAGTGAAATAAAAAGGAAAAAAAAAGGTGCTTTTTTAGTTTCTCCAGTGAAATAAAATAATACATCTTATTTTTATTTATTACATATATATTATTGAGGTATGTGCCAAGTTTATTAAAATCACAACAGTAGATAAGAGCTAATTACAAATGATATCACTAGGACATTTTTGGATTTTGCATTGCTGAGTGAAATGATATACATATTCTTAGAGTTTCCAAACTGAAGAATGAAACAATAAAATACATTTTTCTTGTAGAAAATAATTCTTGTACACAATATATTATAATTGGGGAATTCTCTTCTCTAACTCTTTCTGTATTCTCTCAACCTCTTCTTCTACACAAACCTGTACATAATAATAATAATAATAATAATAATAATAAATGTAATAAGAAGAAAATGAACAAAGATAATAGAACAAAACAAGCCATAGAAACAGAAGAAAAAGAGCCAAAGGAAAAGCCTAAAAATATAAATTCAGAGATACACATGTTTATACACATAGTGTCCCGTTAAAAATACAAAACCAGAAACAATAACAAATGCAAATGACCTGTAAACCTAAAAAATTTCCCAGAAAAAAATGGTTGATACCAGCTTCATTTTTTCATGGTCTATGACTCAGATATGTAGTCTCTTCAGCAATAGCTTGTGACTAACGAGTTCTGGAAGAACAATGGTAGTAGCCTTAGATATTTGTAGGAGCCTATGAACCAACAATTTAAAAGGAGGTGACCCATACTCAGCACTGGTATGGGTTGTTAGCCTATGATGTTCTGGGGAGATATCTTTGTCTCAATAAAAGCTAGTTCCATCTAAAGCCATCATCTTTGTCTTAGTCAGAGTTTCTATTCCTGCACAAACATCATGACCATGAAGCAAGTTGGGGAGGAAAGGGTTTATTCAGCTTACTTCCACATGGCTGTTGATCACCAGAGGAAGTCAGGACTAGAACTCAAGCAAGTCGGGAAGCAGGAGCTGACGCAGAGGCCATGGAGAGATGTTCCTTGCTGGCTTGCTTCTCCTGGCTTGTTCAGCCCGCTCTCTTATAGAACTCAAGACTTCCAGCCCAGAAATGGCACCACCCCTTTGATCACTAATTGAGAAAATGCCCCACAGCTGGATCTCATGGAGGCATTTCCCCAACTGAAGTTCACTTCCCTGTGATAACTCCAGCCTATGTCAAGTTGACACACAAACACATCACTATTAAGCCTCAACCCTTATGTTCTTATTCATCCCCAAGATCTAAAGTCCCAAGTCTTTACATATTAAAAGTTCAATCAATTTAAAATGTTCAATATCTTTTAAAATTCAAAGTCTCTTAACTGTGGGCTCCACTAAAATACATTCTTCCTTCAAGAGGGAAAGCAAAACCAATGTCTGGGATCCAACTCATGATCTTCTGGGCTCCTCAAAGGGCTTTGGTCACTTCTCCAACTCTGCCCTTTGTAGCACACATCTTGTCTTCTGGGCTCCAGATGCCTGTACTCTACTGCTGCTGCTGTCCTTGGTGGTCATTGCATGATACTGGCATTCCCAAAACAATGCTGTAACCAGGCTTTACCAATAGCCTCTCATAGACTGTCTTTACGGTGCCAAGCCTCAACTCCTTTGCATGACACCTTCAGTCCTGGGCCATCAATTACAAACTGAGGCTGCACCTTCACCAATGGCCTTCCATGGCCTCTCACTGTGCCGAGCCTCAGCTGCTCTTCATGATCCCTTCGTACTGTAAAAACCAGTACCACCTGGGTGACTCTTATACATTATCAAGTCCTGCTGCAGCACAAGGTACAACCTAGGCTATCTCTGGAACACAACCTCTTTGTGCTCTCAGCAAACACTTCCCAGAAGATGTCACCTCAATGAAAGTTGAAGAAACTTAAAAGATTTTAATTATGTCCCTAACTGTACAATCACAATTAGGTCTGTGTACTTGTACTATATTTCTTTGATATTATTATTTATTTGCTATTATTTACTTGCTATTATTATTATGTTTGTTTGCTTTGAGGCAAGTTCTCATGTAGGTGAGGCCGATCTCCAATTTGCTTCACAACCAAGGCTACCCTTTAACTCCTGATTCTTGTGCTTCTACCTCACAGTTGTTAGCATTATAAGTGTGCAAAATCATGCCTTGCTTGTATACTTATTTCACTTACTGCAGATGATTCATCATGAGAAATTTGATATGGTCAGAATTTAACAATGTCTTTTTTAAATGAACGCTTAGAAATAAACCTTAATGCATTTCTATTGCTTCAGTTGAATTATTTCCCGTTGTAATTCTGCACATGGGCTCAAGATTTTGAAGATTTTACACAGTACATTTAGTGTGAGCAGTAAAACTTAAGTGATTGGTTAATTATGCACATAAAAACTAAAGAAAGACATGAAACACATATTCCAGAGGCTCATCTGTAAACAGTGAATTATAGCTGTTTATAGCACCTACTTTCTGTTTTTTTTTTTGTATTCTTTAATTGTGCTTTCTTTTTGAAACACTATTTTGTTGAAGAAATTTTACTAGTAATTTTTAAAGGTATGTTTAACATATTAAGATTCTTATAGTACTAATCCATGTACAAAAAAGAAATGAGGTAGCTACATTATATAATTATCTATTTATCTATCTCCATCATCTATCTATCTACCTATCTATCTATCTATCTATCATCCATCTGTCTGTCTATAATCTACCTGTTATCATCATCTATCATCAATTTTAATTATAATCTGTCTTATATATGCATATAATCTCTATAAATGGAAATGATAGCTTTATTTTTTTCACTTGATTTAATTCAACAAAGTCGAGCTGCCCATTGTCTCAGTTCTCACCTGCTGTCAGATGTTGCCACTGAGTGTTGATTTCACACTCACTTAGAATGCTACTATCTCACCAGAGAAAGTACAGACATTCCTGACTTTGTTTCTTTTAAAAGTTGTCATCCTTCAAAATTGTGAAGGATGCATTCATGAAATAAATTTCCATCTTTGGAATTTGCATCTCTACAGACTCTCATGGGTTAATGTAAAGTTCCTCTCCAGTACTTGATCATTGTCATTTTTATGGAAAGATATGTTTTTCCCCCCATGGAGGCAGAATAAAGTAGATGTGAGGGCAGGGAGAATTTTGTTGAGCACCACTTGGAATGTGTGTCATGCTCAGAGAAAAAATATATTGAAAATGTCTCATCAATGTCAGTGAACAAAGGAAACAATAGAAAGAGAGCTGAAATTATATACCAGGCTTCTCAGACAAAACTGAATTCAAATACTGTTTGTGATAGAAAGTACCTCATATTTCTCAGTCACAATATAATGTACATATGCAATATGTTCAAATACAAGTAATATATTTTATAAATAATATATGATTATATACTATATCTCTAATATATACATATTCAGTAGGAGACAGGAAACTTGTCCCATTTTCTCATACTCATTGAATTCCAAATGATTTTCTATTAAATCATTATAACATCCTCAGGATATTGTCAACTTACTTCGTATTATTTGTCCATAATGTTTATTGGCCTTTTCTTTCAAACATCAAAAATTTTGTTTTCATTTATTTTTATTTTTGACACAGGGTATAATTCTGTAGTTCATGTTTTCCTGGAACTCAGTGTATAGATAGGCTGGATTCAAATATGCCCTCATCCATGTAGTTTTGGGCCATGAGGAAAAAGATTATTGGTTAAAGCTATTCTACCCATGTCTATGCAACTGCTTCATAAGGGAATCTGTCCTTTCCTTATGCTGAATTTCGGATTTCCTGTGTGACATGTTTTGTCTAATAGAATATATGCACTATAAGTTACTGTTGGTTTAAACCTTAAAGTAATGTATAGTAGTTGCATTTTTATTTTTACTTCTAGGGAAAAAAAAAGAACAAAAGGAAAATCTGATGAATAATAAATATTCTTGTAATTACAGAGAACAGGCCTTTATTTACAATATCATGGAAATTTGGCATATTTCTTCTTATAAGAGGACTACACTGATTCCTAGGAACATTCAATTCATTTAATTTGTCAGCATTAATTTACTTACTTCAGTTTATTGATAATCTAAACGTTTCGTTATCTGCAACTGACAATTATGACAAGAGTTGCA
This sequence comes from Montemys delectorum, assembly GCA_019843815.1. Lineage (NCBI taxonomy): Eukaryota > Metazoa > Chordata > Mammalia > Rodentia > Muridae > Montemys > Montemys delectorum. The sequence goes on from JADRCD010235909.1 coordinate 39,718, forward strand.
TACTGCTTAATATTAATATAAACATGAAAAATTAAATCCTTCAATATTCTTGCATATTTTGTGGGAATATTTTTCAAATAACGTATATCTTCTATTTGCTAGAAGTCAGGGTAATGGAGAGAAACTGACCACAAACAATTTTCCAACACATCATTTAAGTGGAAATTCTAGCACTCCTGTTCTGTGCCTCTGCTCCATATCCACAGAGCTCTGTTCACATGCTCAGCTGTACAGTTTGGAGCCACAACTACTACTTTTTTTTTTTTTTAGCCTTCCCCAAAGAAATTTCTTCACTAGCAGATTGTGCTTGACTGAATATGTTTGTGATCTAAAATGGCTTGAGTCTAAGTGGAAGTTGCTAATGAAATCTCTGACAAGACTGTAACATGGGAGTCTCCTAATGATTTGATAGTGTTTTGACAATCCAGAAAACATGCTTCAAAAAACCAAAAAACTAAAAACAAAAAACAAAAATAAACCCTTGCAATTGCAAGTTTTCCCTGAGCAGAATATTTTGTCTGCTCAAAAATGTATCAAAACTACCAAAAGCACTTACCATAGTGCAGGGGCAAACTGTACAGAGTAAGAACAAGTAGTTCTAGGATGTCACTTCTTTAAGTAATCCTCTCTGGTGAAATAAATACTAAGACTTGTTGAAGCTTTTTGAATTTTGAGGAAGATAATGCAATTGTCTGATAACCTTAAAGGTAGCTCACTGGGAGAATCGTCAGAGATCCCTCAACTGTGGCAAAATGTTTCCTGAGTGCTCCCATTAGGAGAACAAAGAGGGATATTTAATACCTTATTAGTTAAGAGCACAAAGAAAAAAAGCATGTTTTATATGAAATCGAATGCTGAACATACTCCCTTGAGGCAGCTGTTAGAACATTCATCAGTTGCTGCTCCAGTCCACCGAGTTTTGATAATGCCTTTCCTAAGTCACCTTTAGAGCTTCTCCGCAAAGCTGACAAGTCCAAACCATTATTAGGTCATTTGACTTGAGGCATACACACACACGTGTAGATGGTTGCGAGTCAGCCTGAGTTCTCTGTCTCTGTTGGACTTCCCACGTGTTGAACCTCTAGAAGGTGACGAATAACACTCAGCATATGCCCCTTTCGCACCGCTGGTTCTCCAGGTTAGTGTTATCTCACATATCATGCTCCCGGGCTTCTCGACTTTTTCATTACAAATGTAATGGAATTCGGGTCCTAAAAGAGAAAATAACTTACACAATTAAAATAGTGAAACGTGTGAATGTTGAAAAATTTATTCAATTCAGTAAAGTAGTTTTCTGGTTTTCCACTCTTCCTCCCCTCCAGTCTCCTCCACTCCTTCCCTTTCTGCTTCCTCTTTTCCTTTGTTTCTTCCTTTCTTCCATGTTCTCTTTTTTTTTTTCATTCTAAGAACGTTTGAGCTTTACGTTTGAATTGATAGTCTTCTGATACTGAAAGCACATAAATATGGTGAGATATATGACACATTCTTATTATATGGCAGAGACCAATCATCCTTCTAAGAACCTTGTATTTTTTTTTTTTTTTTTTTTTTTTTTTTTTTTTTTTTTTTTTTTGCTTATTAC
>JADRCD010235910.1:16032-35189 GCA_019843815.1 Montemys delectorum
CCACCATCACCATCACCACCACACCCACTGCCTCCACCATCACCATCACCACCACCATACCCACTGCCTCCACCATCACCACCACCATACCCACTGCCTCCACCATCACCCACCACACTCACTGCCTCCACCATTACCACCACCCACCACACCCACTGCCTCCACCATCACCACCACCATACCCACTGTCTCCACCATCAACACCACACCCACTGCCTCCACCATCACCCACCACACCCACCATCACCCACCACACCCACCACCACCCACCACATGCACCATCACCCACTACCACCACCATTACCCACCACACCCAAACCCACCACCACCACCACAAGTGCTTTATCAATTCTTACTACTTGCCCAGCACCCTAGGGAGAGGTGGACTGTTTAGTCTTTCTCAAAAGTGCTGGGGCAGCCTCTCCAGTTTCTTCCTTCTCTTTTGTGGACCTCAGGCCTGTAAGGCTCTATACTCCTCCAACCTTATTCAACCCCAGCTATTCCCTGAAAGGCTCTAACTCCAAATATTGAGGGGTTAAAGTTTCCATCGAGGGCTTGAGAGGGTGGTTACCCCACAGACTCCCTGCAATGCAGAGACATGGTCTGTTCAACCAGGAAGCTCATCCAAACATGGAAGCCATAAGAAGAAAGAGAGGCCTGCCCTGCTCCAAGCACTGGGTACTATTTGGCCCTTGTCCTGATTAATTTTGTTTGTTTGGTTTTGTTTGGTCGACTTGACACAAGCTAGAGTCATCTGGAAAGAGGAACCTCAACTGAGAAAATGGCCCCATCAGATCACCTATAGGCAAGTATGTAGGACATTTTCTTGATCAATGACTGATGTGGGAGGGCCTGTTTTACTGTGGGTGGGGCCACCCCTGACTGGCGGCCCCAGATAGCATAAGAAAGCAAGGAAGACAGCCACAGAGCGGGAGCAAGCCCGGAAGCAGCGTTCCTCTGTGGTTTCTGCTTGAGTTCCTGCATGCAGGTTGCTGTCCTGAACTCCTGCTGTTGTGCCAGGAAGGGTTTGTGAGCCCCAAAAGACCACCAAGGAGCCGTTTCCCATGTAATAGCATTAGGGTCTCTTTATTACAAGCTCGGGCTTGGGCTCTCCTCCAACCCAACCCTGACACAGCAGGACAGGAAGGGAGGGTGGAGCAGCCTCGAACCCTCTGCAGGACAAGGTTTTATAGAAAAACTGGAACAAGGGAGGGGGTGTCCAGCCTGGCAAACATCTAGTAGAATGACTATAAGCTAACAGGTAGGTGCTCTGAAGCAAGACCGTGCACAATCACCAACAGTTGGAAAGTACATCTGAAACAATCAGACTAATCTTTGATTAACTGTTGCTAGGAAGTGGCTAGGGAGTAACTCTGGCCAAGGACAAGCCCTGGGGTCCTTCCTGGTACATGGGTGCAGTTTGGGATCCACTGCAGGTCATTCTCAGGCTATTTGTTTGTTTGCTTATTTATTTTTCTCTTTAAGATGAAGGCCGGTCGCAAGATGGATTGGGCTTTCATTGCCTTGGCTTTCCTCAGTGGATTGTGACTCGGGATGTGTAGACCAAACAAACCCTCTTGATGATCATGAGCTTTATCACAGCTATGGAAACATGGTGACAGACATCTCTGCAGACTTCACAACATAACATCTACGGGACTCTACAGGTCCCACGTTATGCCTCCAGGCCTCTTTCAAAATCCGGCCCTCACCTTCAGCTTTTCATAGTGACGGGTCAGTTCTGATAACACCTGCTCCCGCTCCCCAGCTCGCGTCCTTAACTCTTCTGCGAACTCCGTTGGGGTTGCAGCCTTCAGATCCTTCCAGTCCTCCCAGAGAGTATATATGTCCTGGCCAAGGGAGAGGGCAGCGGCTACTCGTCCCATCCTCAGAGCGTTTTTGGTCATTGCCAGGGCTGTGCCCCCAAAGGCCTTTTGCACCTGCCTGCCACTTCGAGCTGATACTTGGCCAGTGGTCATAAGCTTCCTGGCGGCTGAGGTGAGGTGGGGCTGTGTTCTGGTGAGCCGGAGGGCTTGGAGGTGCTTTTTGATGTTATCCCAGACGCTCCCACATATGTAGGCAAGCTCACCGGCGGCTGTGATATACGTCCTCTTCTCTCCCTTGACCTTCTCAAGCTCCTGGTCGCTGTTAGGTATGATGCTGTTGGCCTGAGCTAGGGCTCTTTTATTGTGGGAGGTTTCCCTCACATTGGTCACGATGTGGGTGACCCCGGCAACTGCTCCCAAACCATGCCCGACAGCAGTGAGCACCAAGCTTCCCCCTGCAGTTGTTGGAGCCAAGGCCAAACCCAGGAGACTCAGGACTCCAGAGACGACTGACGCAGAGGTAGTCACCACTTTGGTCTTGGTAGCTTTTTGGTGGCTTTTGTCAATGTGGTCTGCAATGGCGTAGAGCGTTCTAATGCGCTTCTTCTCATTCTTTCTCCAGCTCGGAAACTGTTTGAGAAACCTCCGGTCTTCATGTGTCAGAACATCATCTTCAACTTCCACTTCTTCTTCATCAGTGAAGTCCCCATCCAGACTGCCGTCCTTGTCCCTGTGGGTGAGGGAAACAAACACTTGGCTTCGGTGTCCCAGGGCAAAGTCCCAGCTGCTCACCCAGCCCGTGTGGCATCCAGGTGAGCTTTGCTCCTACCTCTGAACCCTTTCCACATCTCCCTAAAAAGCCCTTGAGCTCAACCTTTGCAGGAAGCAACTGGTGTCATAAGGAGAGGAAGTCAGAGAAGAGGAACAAATAGGGCAGAACCCCAGGTGTGACCTCAGCCCTCCTCAGAGTCATGAAGCAGGCAGAATGGTCCTGAGGGACATTTCCAGCCCTGTTTGGAGGAACTAGCGCACTGTTCCTGAAGGAGGGCAGGAGGGAATGCCACTGTCCTGACATGGGGGGGGGCGGGGAAGAGGCCTGAAGAAAGGAGAAGGATGAGGGGAGGAAGCCAGCTATTGAGCACAGGAGGGGAGGAGGAAGAGGGGGGAGAAGAAGGAAAGGAGGAGGAAGAAGAGGAGGAGGAGGAAGAGAAGGAAGAAGAGGAGGAGGAAGAGGAGAAGGAGGAGGAAGAGGAGGAGAAGGAGGAGGAGGAAGAGGAGGAAGAAGAGGAGGAGGAAGAGGAGGAGGAGGAAGAGGAGGAGGAGGAGGAAGAGGAGAAGGAAGAGGAGGAGGAGGAGGAAAACGAAGAGGAGGAAGAGGAAGAGGAAGAGGAGGAGGAGGAGGAGGAGGAGGAGGAGGAGGAGGAGGAGGAGGAGGAGGAGGAGGAGGAGGCCAGACTGTAACCACCTGCTCTCCAACAATCGAGATTTTGGCAACAGCGGCTTAGCCTTCACATCTCCTCTGACCCACACTTTGAGAGGGCCATAATGAACAGTAACCAGTTTCTGCACATCCTCCTTGGCCACCTTCATTTGGTCCCTCAGCCAGGGGGATGGCCCTTCAATGAAGTCCTCTCTTCCCTTAGCTAGCATGTTATAGGACAGAGGAGCAAGGAGCATTTGCCAGCCAGTGGAGTTTGACTTCCACAGAGAGCAGTGTTGGGAAGGGCAAAGCTGGCTCCTCCAAACAGTCACTCATGGGACTGTGGGGTCTGCGGTTCGCTGCTGGGGTGCAGGGGCTCTGCTTGGGGAAATGAAACCCAGAGGTGCTAGACTGAGTTCCTTCCTCACTACCATTGGGGTGCTGGGCTCATTGGATGCCCCATCCACCGATACTCAGGGGAGGTGGAATGCAGCCTAAGACCGGGGGGGGGGGCAGCTGAGATGATAGACCTCGCTTTTCCAAACTGTTTATTCATGGTGGAAGAATGGATGCATACAACTTACTTAGGGTGGACCAGAGATTAAATACCTTTTACTGGAAGGGATGTCCGGGAAGGGAAGCTTATTGGCTAAACCCTGGGCACCAGCCCATCTAGAGACTTCGTTAGCATGGCGATCTCTGGGCTCTGTGCTGTGTGACCGGTTGTTATAGTCCTCTTAGAGGGGTGTCATAGTTGCATGCTCTATGACAGGAATCCCTTCAGGAGCAGGTTCAAATGCCTTCCATTCTCAATAATGGGAATTGTCGGGGTTCCTTAACCTGCTTGACCTACCAGTTTGTCTGTCTGGTGACACAGCTCCACTTGCCCCACATGGGACTCCTCAGGAGAGCAGAGAAGGATGGTGATAAGATAGAGCCCCAGAAATCCAGAGCTGGGAACAGCACAGAGGAGAAACCCAGTGTCCAAGAAAGAAAGGGACCTTACAGAGGAACCCGGCAAGGTCAGGATGCAGCAGAGCCTGAGTGTTCTGAGCATCCCGCTGTTTCTCCTCAGTGTCAGCTGGAATCTGTAACCCCCAATAAAGGGTAGTCGGTGCCATAGCCAGGACCCCCACAGATATAAGGCCTTCCAGTACTGAAGTCCTATGGATAAACTGTCCTGGACTTTTACGTATTTACATATAAAGGCTGCATGTAGGCCCTGACCTTTGTTGTTGTTTGTTTTGGTTTAGTTTGGTTTGAGTCTTGGCTTTTCCAGCAGGGTTTCTCTATGTAGTCTTGGCTGTTTTAGAACTCACTATGTAGTAGATCAGGCAGGCCTTGAACTCAGAGATCTGCCTGTTTCTGCTTCCTAAGTGCCAGGGTTAAAGACATATTCCACCACTGTCCCGTAGCCCCTGTCTTTTGCACACAGTCCTTTAGACTATAGAGTCTAGATGATATAACATCTTGTAGAACATAGGTGCTATGCCTACAATAATGAATAGAAAAAGGAAGTCAGTCCTTTTTGCAATGAAGGCGTAACCATTGCAGGCCTTTGACTACATGGCACGCCTCCTGAGGTGGTTGACATTGATCATATGCATCACAGACCTGGATCTACAGAGTACAGGCTACATGGCTATGATGTTTCATTTCTGTGTGGCTTTAGGCAATGGAAGCTGTATCCTGCTATGTCCAGAACCCTCTGTGTTGGGTAGTCCTGTCCTCAGCATAGAATGAGCCCCAACTTCTGTGAAATTCCACCTCCCTTGTTGCCCTCCCATAAGCTGCAGGATACTGGGGTCCAGCTGTGGACTAATGTGTGACTAGCCTTGAACTGATGAATATATTGAAAAGTAGGGCATCTTTCTACTAAATTGTTTCACATATATCACGTTGCCTTGCTAATTAGGGTTGAAGTCTACCGTTGTCCAGACAACCTTTCAGGCTCCTTGCAAAATGGAGGACTCCTTTACTAGGAGGGCTCCCCCTTCTCTGATTTTGTCTGGGAAGTTCACCACCCCACCCCACTCCACCTCCCCTCCACCACATGCCTGTACTTACAGAATGTCAGGTAGCCTTAGCTTATAGGTTCTACTTCCTTTCTCTTGATAAGAACCTGGCCAGCTAGCACCTGCAATTCTAGAATATTGCCCCATGCTAATGGGGCATCTCAGTACCTTATGTCTTCACCCAATGACCTTTGCCCATCCTGGATATTTGGGGACCTCTGTCCCCAAAACTATATAAGCCTTGAATCACCCCAAGTAAAGTTGATCTCCTCATAGCTGGTCCCAGTGTGATTTCTGTAAGTAGTCACAGGGTTTCTGGCCCCCTCCCTGTTGCTCCTCACCTCCACCCCACCTCCTCATTCATTGTGTCTGCTCCAGTTGCCCTAGTCCTTAGAGCCCAACACTGTACATAATGACTAAATGTTTACTTAACTCTCCAAAATATTATAGTCAGCCTCAAGGAGTATTTTCTTCTCAAGGAAAAAATATTTCCCCAGCATAATGGAGACTTTTGAGAAGATAAATCCCTCTTCCCACACAGTGATCCTGGAGTGGTGTGGTGGTTTGAATGAGAATGGCCCCCGTAGGCTCATTTATTTGAATACTTCATCACCAGGGAACAGAACTGTTTCAAAGGATCAGAAGGATTAGGAGGTGTGGCCTTGTTGAAGAGGGTGTGGCCTTGTTGGAGTGGGTGTGGCCTTTTTAGAGGAAGTGAGTCACTGAGGGTGGGCTTTGAGGTTTCCAAAGTTCTCTCCAGGCCTCTCTCTCTCTGCCTGCCTGCTTGAGGATCAGGATGTAAAGCTCTCAACTCCTACTCCGGTGCCATGGGTACTGCCAGGTTCCCCACCATGATGGTAATGGACTAGCCTCTAAAACTGTAAGCTAGCCCCAGTTAAATGCTTTCCTTTTTAAGAGTTGCCTTGGTCATGGTGTCTCTTCACAGCAACAGAACAGTGGTCAGGACAAATGGTTATTCCTAATTGAGAGAACACATGCCGCCCTCGATACAACCAGCCCTTCCCAAGAAGGCCACCCTGGGTTACCTTGGCAACTCAACACCAGCCTCATATTCCTCCCCTGTCTGGCGGCTCAGGGTTCGAGTTTGCACCAAAGCCATGTCCTTATGAAGCAGGTTGTCTTCTAACTGGAATATAGAAATCAAATTTGCTGCCAATATCATACAACATTATAAAATTCAAGTACGGAAGGATTTTAGACCATGCAGAATTGAAATCATACCAAGCCATGGTTTATACTAACCATAATATCTGCAAACTATTGCTTTGTGATTAATATATAGCCTATAGGTAGCAAGCAAACCCAAGGAAGCACTCAGCACAATGTAGGAACTGGTTCTCCCCTTCTACCATGTGAGTCCTGAGGATCAAAGCCAGATCCTCAAGCTTGGTGGCAGACACATTCACCTGCTGAGCTATCTCACCAGCTGCAGGATCTGTCCCTGTTGTGTCAAGAACTGCATTGATGACTTCCCTGTTTTTAGTATAACTAACTAGGACCCTTGGCATTTCCCATGTGACAGGGCCATAGAGATGAAAAGGCTGTCTTGGGTGCTCATGGGAAAGTGCTTTAAACCATAGCGCTCTGTAATGAGGTGGCTGTGGGAAAGTCCCTAGGGGTGAGGGAGGGGTTACCAGAACAAGCAACTATGATTATTAGGCTTCCAGGAGGGAAGAGGGCTGGGGATTGGCTCAGCCAATGGCTTTGTTGCTCACATGCAGAATCCAAAAGGACCCTCAGGAGAGCCCAGGAAAGCCCACAGGAACTCTATGTCAGCCACCTTTGCCACTGTCAGAGACCAGATATCAGGTCCAAGGCCTCCAGAGCTCATTTGCGAGGGTATTAGGGGCACGATGGCCTTGGGTGTGCGGGCCATCGTGCGGATGATGGTTTTCAGGCTGTGAAGAGGAAGCAGAAGGACTTTCAGGGAGAATAGTATTGCTACCCTTAGAGTGGATGGGTTCTTGGACCCCTTATGTCCCCTCAGTGCACATGGGGACATACATGAGCCAAGGGTTACATTAAGCCTGGGCTGTGAGCAACTGTTCTGCTGACCCCTGCACTGTTCCAAAGGTTGCCGGGTTGGGCGTGATGGAGGGTGGCGGCTGGTTAAGCTCAAGGCGCCGTTAGCCATTCCACTGATGGGATGTAGGCAAGGGATGAGTGAGTGTCCAGCTGGAGACTGGAGGGAGCAGCGAAAGCTGCAAACCAGGTGAGAAAGGCAGAAGACAAATAGCAACGGAGCCACCCAGCGTCACGGCTTGGGAGAAGAAAGCAGAGGTGGCAAGTTTGGCTGAGGAGAATGTTCAAGAATGCTCGACAGGCCTTTGTGCCCCGCTGCACGCACCGACCACCATTACCATCCCGTCCCCACCCCCACCCACACCCACCCCCGCCATGCACACACTGTTGGGAGCGACCCAGGCTACTCACATTCTAGCAAGCACTGTGTCACAGGAGCCACCCCACCCCAGACCTCTGTGTGTTTTTCAGTGTCCAGCCTGATTACTCCACCTCTGACCCATAACGGCCTTCCTCTGCCAAGAGCTGGCTGGCAGACCAGGACGTACCTTGGCAGATTCTGTTGTGGCGATGTCTGAAAGGACTGCCCTGCTCTCTTCCAAGGTCCCAGTGGCTAGGGTGGTCAGCAGGGAAGAAGCTCTGTCTGTCCTCCCTACAGAAGACAGACAATCTCGGTGGTACAGACACAATCCAGAGAGGCAGCCCCAGAGGCCTTTTAAGTCCACAGACTCTAGCTGGCCATTGGAAACATCTCTGTCAGGGAACAGCTAGCTAGCGAATTCCTTGCTAAGGATCCATCATCTCTGGACTTTTCAGAATTATACTCAAGACACAAAAACAAACCAAAGTCTACTCAAAGAAGAGAACTTGGTAGATAAGAAGATAGTAATCCTCATTGGCACATCTGAGCCAGTGAGGTTCCCAGCAGGTTGTCATATGGAAGGAGCTGAACCTGGCACCCTGCCCAACTGCCTGAGCTTCAAGCCCTGTTAGCCCCTGTCAGCTCTTTTTCCTCAGGCAGTGGCTGGCTTCTTGTTCCCCTAGTCTCCTTGTCCATTAGGGTCCCAGAAGCAGCCCTCCCGTCCCCTGTCTGCTGACTCTCACAGAGAGGATGATCCCAGGCTCAGCCCTCACCTCTCCAGGAGCCCTCCAATCAGTCCAGTGGGTGCTGTGACTTATCTCTGGGCAGAACAGGAACAGAAGCAAGGGCAGATTTTATTCACCAACTGGGCCAATGGCTGGAGCGCAGTGGCTCTTGGAGGCGGGAACGGAATTATGAAACTGGTTCATCTTAACCTCAAAGCATGCCGTAAAGTGGCAGCCCAGCTTCTAAGGCAACTTCCTGGAATAGGGACCTTGCTGGGAGGTATCCTGTTCAAATGTTTCGCTTTCCTATCTTCCTCTACATACACTTCGAGGTGTACGGACAGAGGACTGGCCGTGGCATAGTTCAGGGTAAGAGCGCTTGCCTGTGCCAGACCCTGAATTACATCCCCAGCTCTGCCAAAGAACCCCTCCCTCCATCGCTCCTTCCCAGCTGTGTGCCTGGCTCCACACTAGGCCTGATTCTCCATCTGTAAGGTGCATACCACACTAGTGTTGATATCTTTAAGCCGTTGTGGGATGCCCCAAAACACGTGCTGGGTTACCCAGCAGCCATCCCACATGCAATAGACTTGCAGTGGCTGTACCCACTGGATTCCCTTCTGTCCCAGGTTGTCTTCTTCGTGTGTGTGTGTGTGTGTGTGTGTGTGTGTGTGTGTGTGTGTGTTGGGGGGGGGGTTGTCTGCAAATCCACCGCTGGCGTGCAGAGTAATGATGCACATGAGGCAAGGCAATCTGGGTTCAACGTAACTTTTTAGCCGGTGCTGGTTCAAACTTCTGAAATCTGACCTGAGCAGTTTATTTTTAACATCGTTAAACATAGTACAACTTTGGAAAAAAGTTTCTTTGGTTTGTGGACAATTCCCACAGTAAAGCTTAAGGCATGATCACATCAAAACTCCTCGGCAACAAACACATCTTTTGTAAAGTATCCATGACCTCTTCCACAAGAATGGGTTCTAATTGACTAAGACATAATGCTCAGGGCTCTGGGAAGAGGTTGGGGACTCAGCTCTATGGACAGCAGGGGTCTGTATCAGGCTCTTAAGCACCTCCAATCCAAAACAGAAATAGGTGTAACTCTTTCTGTTGTGAAAAGCCTGCGTGTATGAGCTTCCTGGTTTCTCTAGGAGAAACTCCTCTGTTCTTCTCTGTCAGCACCAAGGGCCTCAAGCCTTCTACATCACTGGATCTGACACAGATGTGTCACCCTGGTCACAACCCCACTGGGAAAGCATCGTTAGAACTAATAACTGGCGCCTGAAACCCTCCAGTGCAAGCTTGGTACAAGGCTCAGGTTGGTAAAGTGTTTGCCATGCAGGTGTGACACCTGAGTTTGATTCTCAGCACCCACAGTGAAAAGCCACTGTGCCTATAATCCGAGCTGGGGAGATGGAGGGAGGATCCTGGGACTTGCCAGCCAGCCAGGTTCCGTAGGAGACACTGTCTCAAAAAATAAAGTGGAGGTGACTGAAGAGGTTCTTCCGCGTGCACACACACACACCTAGGCACAAAGATGCACACACATACATGAATGCTTCCACAGAACTGACCCACGCACTTGGTGGAAAAACCTGACCTGAAGCCCAGGAAAGAGGCATGCTATAGATGTCCTATTTGTGATTGAACACTCTACACTCAACCTTGGCTACACTCAATCTTGGCACCTTGGTTAGTTGTGAGTTCTGGGTTACCCATCGTCCCCTGCACAGAGAAACTTCTCTGAGAGATACAGAGTATCAAATTGTCCTCTAAATGAAAATCCTTCTCTTTATCAGTTTATGCTGCTGTGGTTCATATGGACAGTGCTACAGTCAGCCTGCCCTATCTAAGGCGCCTGCAGCTGTGGAGTCCACCAACCACAAACCACAAGATTGGATTGGCGGAGAGATAACTTCCCATAAATCCCAGCACTCAGGAGGCTGAACCCAGAGGCTGAGGAAGTTAAAGATAGCCAGGGTCCGTAACACCACGCTGTCTCAAACCATTATTTTTCCTTATGGCTTGGGAAAGCACTGCCCTAGTACTGAATAAGTACAGATGTTTCCTGTTACTATCAATTACTACCATTTGCATATCATTAATACTATATTAAGTGTTGTAAGTCACAGGAGGACAGGATTAGGATCATACAGGAGCAGGGGCAGGGGCTCTCTGCAAATACAATGCCATGTTATCTGAGAATTGAGCCTCCTCAGGGTGTCTGGTGTCTGGAGAAAACCTGTAGCCCTCCCCCATGAGTATCAGAATTTCAATATGTACACACATGTACGCACGCCTGTCGACACCTCCACCACAGGGGGATGGACTCAGGGAGCATTCTGACCCTGCAGTTCTCAGATTCCAGGAAACAATGATCATTTCTTAGCCTCAATTTCTAAGGACATTTGTGCTAGAGATGCCTGAGATTGCTCCTTGCCAAGTGAAGCAAAGTTTCCGTCTCTGCCCTCCAGGCTCTGCCTAAAAAGCAGCTTTCAGATCTTGGGACTCTCGGGGCAGAGTTTCTCCTCCGAGGAGCAGTAGTTGTGAATAGAGACAGGCACAAAACTCAATCCTAAGAACATGACATTTCAAGTCTAGTAGTTTCTCCAGCCGTCCCCTGATCCTTCCCTTCCCTTCCTGGGCTCCTGGTGACATCAGATTGTCCTGACTATAGCAGAGACTGACACACTCATAGGTCCCCTGGGACTATGCTTACATACAGGCATTTATATACACGTGTATGAGACACTGCTGTCTATACGAATGCTTTGTGCTTGACTCTCTTGGGAGATGGGAGATGCTCTTTTTAAAAATCATTTGCTTATTTTATTTGTATACAAATGTGGCACATGCATTCATGTGCAAGTCAGAGGACTGCTTCCAGGAGTTGGTTCTTAATGTTTCACCATGAGGGTCCCAGGGATTGAGCTCAAATACTTACCCTCTGACGAATCTGTCTTGCTCATGAGATGCTCTGGGGGGGCGGGGTATCCCTCCACCTCGTCCCACCTCACGTTAAAAACTAATGTCATCCTGTAGCCTTTCCTCTCTGCAATTAGTCCCCAGTTTGGTGAGATGGGGAAATTATCCCAGACGGCCTGAAGCAGGATCAGCGCTGGACCAGCTGTCTCTGTGGGTAAAGCTTGTAGGACAGGGCATTATGAAATGTAAGGCAGTGAGTGGGTACCTTTGGCAGGCCCATGCCAAAGTGCACCCTTAAGAAATTAGGCCATACAACAAACAGATCTGGTGTAAAAGAGGTTTATTGGGGGAGGGGAGGGGAGTGAGGACCTGGGGAAGGGGTTGGAGGCAGACCAGACAGCGGAGAATGGAGCCCTGAGGGCGGAGAGGGAAAGAGCACATACTGGTCCTCCAAAAGAGAACATGGAGAGGGAATGTTGAGAACAGAGAGCTGGGTGGGCAGGTGGACCCGGGATGCAGCCGCGGGTCATGACCTAAGGAGCTGTTAGGTCCTCGAGAGCAGGCCAGTGGAATTGCCTGTATGCTAACACAGGAGCAGGGTGCTCTGGGGGAGCTTGTGGGAGCAGAAAGACTTGTTTTGGCTCCTAGTTTCAGAGCTTTCCTATTGATCAGTTGGCCCCGTGAGCCGGTGGTGAGGCACCCTAACCAACGGTAGAGGAAAGGGCTCACATCAGGACAGCCAAGGAGGAGGAATGGAAGTAGGGTAAGCGGGAAGGAGGGAGGAGGGGAGGATAAGAGGAGAGAGAGAAAAGGAGAGCAAGGCATAGGTCCGTCTTCCTTCCTTTCTTTCTTTCTTTCTTTCTTTCTTTCTTTCTTTCTTTCTTTCTCTCTTTCTTTCTTCTCTTCCTCCTCCTCCCCCTCCCCCTCTTCATTCTCTTCTTCCTCCTTCTCCTACACAGGGCTTCTCTGTGCATCCCTGGCTGTTCTACTCTGTAGACCAGGCTGGCCTCAAACTCACAGAGAAATGCCTGCCTCTGTCTCCTGAGTGCTGCGATTAAAGTCGTGGACCACAGCTTTTTAGGTCCTCTCCTCTTAAAGGTCCCATCACCTTTTGGGCTGGAGCTATAGTTCACATATTAAGAGCATGTACTGGTCCTCCAAAGGCCCAAGTTCAATTCCCAGCAACCATGTCAGGTGGTACACCCTACCTGTAGATCCAGCTCTATGGGATCCAACTCCTCTGTCTTTTTGAGCACTTGTAGTGAAGTGCATATACCTACACACAGACATCCACATAACTAAAAATAGTAAAAACCATTTTTAAAATTGCCCCCAGCAGCATCCTATGCTGGCCACCAAGACGCCATTAGCATGTGGCCTTTGGGGGGCTTTTCAGCAGATGTGGCCTAGGGACCCTCTGAATGGACTAGGAGGAAAGGCTGGGCTAAGACAGGATCACCTGAGTCTGTTTAGACTCTGAGAGTAAGTTTACTTGGCCCTGTGTCTGGGATGGAGTTAGGCTGACCCCTCTGTGGTCTATCACCCTGTCAGTAAGAAGTAAGAATGAGCAGTCAGTTCTTCCTGTCTCAGAGAACCAAGGCAGAGTGGGCTGGCGGCTGGGTTCCCAGGCCAAATCCAGTTCTCTCTGCTCCGTGGCCTCTGAAAGCTAAGGATATGGGGTTGGAACCGTTGGCTTCAATCCTACGCAGGATTTCCTGGCTTCTCACCAGACAGCAGGGACCCTGTCTAGGGAGTCAATGACCCAGAGATCAGGGAAGACAGGGCAGGGGACCTCCCCGTTCCCCACAAGCCCTGTGGTGGGAGGTAGGGACTTGGGTCTGTTCATGAGAGGTGGAGGAAGCTACACCCCTCCCCCTCAGCCACCAGACAGGGAAACCTGCCAGTGACTGTGGGAGGGGACTCCCCTGTGCAGCCCGAGCTCCAGATGTTTTTTCCATGAGTGCTTTTGCAGAGTGGAGAACCGGAACCACAGTAATCCAGAGACTGGCCTAGCCTCCATCCCCAGGGCAGGGCTTCCCTAGGTTGTCCCATAGACCATAAGGTCTGCAGTAAATCTCTGCTGCTCCAAGCCTGCATTTTTCCCCCCATCTGAGGAGGGCTGAACAATGACCATCCCCACCCCCTACTCCGCACCCCCACAAACCCGAGCCTGAGACCATGTGACTTGCAATGGGACCATATTTGGAAACATTCTCTGAGAATTAAAAAAAAAAAATCAACTAAAATCTGGAGATGAGGTCATCTTGGCGGCTTGTGTGAGCCAGGAAACCAACAGCCGTGTCCTTGAAAGAGACAGAAGAAGATGGGGCTGTTAATAAGGAGGGTTGGAGGGAGAAAAGGCAGAAGTGCATCAAGCCCAGACGCAGCTTCCGGCAAGCGGGCCCACCCTCTGTTCTAAGGCATGAGAAATATCAAGGCCTACAGCCACATGACTCCGGAGCGGCTTAGGGAACTACAGGGCCTGCAGAAATTGCCAGAACTGTCTTATCGTTGGCTGTTTCTTCCCATCCTCTGACCTGAAGGCTCCTGAGGAGGGAGGAAGAAGAGGAGAGAGAGGAGGAGTAGGGAGGGGGGAGGAGAGAGGAGGGGGGAAGAAAGAGGTGTGTGTGTGTGTGTGTGTGTGTGTGTGTGTGTGTAGGGGAAGGACTCTAACCAGGTCACTGAGTGGTTATAGTCTCTGCACTGGGCTGTCTCTGCAACTAGGTATGATGGATAGGGCTATGGAAAGGCAATACTATACTATACAGGGCTTAAACCTTCTGCATCATCCTTCAGTTTAAAGTGATAGTGAGCTGAGACACAAAGAGGAAGGGGACGACCTGTACTTGTGTGACCTGGCCCTCTTGAGAAGGAGGAGCTGCAAAGAAAAAGAGGACCTCTCCAGGCTGACCAGGAAGCCGGCCAGAACACATTACACTGCCAAAGAGGCCCCAGGGTGCCACTCACAGTCCTAACTGAGTTCTTGGGAGGACAAAGAGCACCCCTCCCACACAGTACTCCCTGTCCAAGATTCCCCTGAGGCTGTAGCTGGCGGCCACACAGCTCACACACTGTGCCTTTTGGCTTTTGAGCCACAGGGACTAATCTTAACTGACTCTCTGAGCCCTGGGACCACCCTAACTCACCAAAATGCTCCAAATTTAAAATCCCCCCCCCCCCCCCCCCCCCCCCCCCCCCCCGTGAACTCCCAGCCCTGCCTCATCCTTGACCAACCCACTTCACAAACTTTCCTGCCCAGCCAGCATGGTCGTCTTGTGGTTTCCTGGTCACTCTGTGTTGTGTTTCTGCTTCCCCAAGCTTTTTCTCATCATCCCTCAGCCCTCCTGCATGAACAGAGCACTCATGCCTCCTCCTGCCCCTGACCATCTCCCAACATTGCCCATTGGCCAAGCATAGCCATTTGTTGAAGCCGATGTTTTCTGGTCTCAGGCAGTGATGGTGGCAGCAGTGTGCCCACCAGGTCCTGGCTTTTTCCTCCTGGCCCAGAGAGGCTCATCTTTGTCCTCCCTGAAAGTGTTCAGAGCTGGCTGGCTAAAGTGAGAGTGGCCCTCTCAGAGATGTCTCTAAAACTCTCTTGGTCCTGAGCACTTCTCTTCTTCCCTTTTTGGCTTTATCCAGGAGACCAGGGGTGTTTGGTGGCCCTGAAGAAGGAAGTTAGGTCCCTGAGAGATGCTGAACAGAGCTTCAACGCTAGACCTGAAAGGTAATGTAAACAAGGTCTGGACCACTCAGGCCAATGAGACTGGGGGCTTGCTCCGGCTCATGCCTCCTCTCACAAAGCCTGACACCTGAGAAGCAGGTCTCCCCACCTCCACCAGGCTCTCTCCTCTGTCCCCACAGTGCAGATCAGCCTGTCACTGTCCTTGCCATAAAGCTTCATGGTCCTTGGAAGTCTCTTCTCCACGTTCCCCGTTTTCTTCCACATTAGCATCTTCCGAGCCTGTCCTGGCTAGTGTTGTTTTGTCAAGCTAGAGTCACCTGGGCTGAAGGGACCTCAGTTGAGAAATTACCTCTATGAGATAGACTGGCCTGTGTATAAGCCTGTGATGGTTTGTATACGCTCAGATCAGGGAGGGGCACTGTTAGGAGGTGTGGCCTTGTTGGAGTAGGTGTGTCACTGTGGGGGTGGGCTTTAAGACCCTCATCCTAGCTGCCTGGAAGCCAGTATTCTGCTAGCAGCCTTCAGATGAAGATGTAGAACTCTCAGCTCCTCCCCCACCATGCCTGCCTGGATGCTGCCATGCTCCCACCATGATGATAATGGACTGAACCTCCGAACCCGTAAGCCAGCCCCAGTTAAATGTTGTCCATATAAGAGATGTCTTGGCCATGGTGTCTGCTCAGAGCAGTAAAACCCTAACTAAGACAAAGCCTATGCGGCATTTTCCTCATTAATAATTGATGCGGAGGGCAGAGCCCACAGTGGGTTGGTGCCACCCTTGGGCAGGTGGTCTTGGGTTGTATAAGACAGCAGGCTGGACCAGCCAGTGAGCAGTGTTCCTCTGTGGTGTCAGTTTCAGTTCCTGCCTTGGTTTCTTGTAGGCCCATGTTCGCTCTGCCCCAGGGCACCGTCATTGGGAAGGCAGAGCAAGGAGAGTTTGACCTCGCTTATCCCACGCAGGTGCATGGGCTGATTCCCCACGGTGGATCTTGATGAAAAGAGACAGTCCATGCTTCTAAACAGTTTATTGTCATGGCAGAAAATGGATGCGTAAAACCATTCTCAAGAAATGCCTGGGAAGGGAAGCTTATTGGCTAAGCCCTCCCGGCCTCTAGGGACCTCATTAGCATGTAAACTCTGTTTGGGGCCTACATGACCATAGGACACGTCTCTTTTCTGTGAGAAGCATGGCACATGTTCCATGTCAGGAGTCTGGCAGGGAGCTGGGCGTCGCCGAAGGCTCAGTTGTGTGCCCACCGAGTCTCCGGGTTCGACCAGCTCAACCTTACTAACCTTCCTGTGGTTTTATGTCCCATAGCTTCTCATGATGATGGACTCTAACTTGTAGGTCAACAATACCCCTTCCCGGACAAACTGTCTTTGTGTGTAGCACAAGAAGAGAAAGCAAACTCAGACAAGGCCTTCCTTTTTGCCCTGGCATCCTCTCTATACTGATAGACCAGACCATACAGCTTCGGTCCAAAACCATGCTCCACGGGACAAACCGAAACATCTCCAAATTGCTGGATAAACACCTGGCTGTTTTGGGATACAGCTAGGGTAAGGAGAAGAACAAATCCTACCCCCATACTCCTCCCGGATCTGGTGGCAGAATAAGGTGGGGGGCTAAGTTCAGAGGAGCCCCAGCTGTGCTGATGGGAGGATGTGAGTGTCTCCCAGGATCCTACATGGCAGAGTGGGTTTGATTTTGGAGATGCAAATGGGGTGTGGTCCATGGGTGCCCTGTCCCTTTCCTTCTGAGTTTTCCTCCCACAGAGGAGTTTTGCGTGCAGGGTCTGGGTTTTCCAGAGGACAGGGGCCCAGGATGGAGGAATTAAGAACCCAGGAAAGGGCTCGCAAAGAGGGTACCCCGATTCCTATGAATGTTGCCGATCCCAGAGTCTCTGCCCAGGACGCACAGGTAGGCAACTGTCCTTGTAATGGCTGCATAGACATGTAGATAAGTCTACGGTCTGGAAAAGCCAGCCTTCTCCCAGGCTGCCCTGGGCCTATGGAGTTCCTAGTCACTCATGCCATCTGTTTGTGTTCCATTCAGCGAGATGGCTCAGGCTGCTCCATGCCCCACCATGCACACTTGGTTGTCCTCTGCATTCAAACCACCACCACCCTCTTCACAGGTGCCCTCCACAGGCACCTAAATGTCTTTCTTGCCCACGTCTACCCGTGCTTTTAAAACACTAACAGGCCCTGGATATAACTCATGCCTCTGCCCTTGTTACCAATGAAGAGAGTGCATAAAAGGTGGGTGAGACTGAGACAGATGTAAGGGAACTTTTGGGGGTGGTGACAGTGTTCTGGGTCTTGATAGCTTGGGTGAGCCAAGTGTGTGCTTCAACAAAACCCAGCGCAGCCTCAGGTCTGTGAGTTGCTTTGGATGTGAGCATCACTGGGAAGAAAAATGCAAATCTTGCTTCTCATTCAGAAAGCATTGAACAGGAGGCAGTCAGATAGATGTCTGCAGTTCACAACTGTGCATCACTTGGAGGACCAGGTACCTTCTACAGCTGGCTGCTGGTCCTTGTGCGAATGTTGCATAGATCGGAGTAGCCTACTTCAGGCTTTGAATTTGGGACACCTTTTCACACTGGTCCACTGTGTTATGTGCCACATTGTGTTATCTGCTTATGGGCTTATTTAGGTTGGGTCCCCTTCCCCCTTTTCTGGCTGTTGTGAACAGAGAGAGAAGAGCCATGACTGAGCAACTATCTATAGAGTAGGACGTCCTCCTTTGTGCACATGCCAAGGACGGCTGTAGCTGGGTCCCATGGTAGATTTAGTTTTGTTTTTTGAGGCTTCTCCACACTGATTTCCAGAGTGTGCCCCCTCTACACACACACACACACACACACACACACACACACACACACACTGAATAAGGACCCTCTCTCCACCATCTTGCCGCTATGTGCTGTCAGCCACTGGTTGATGTCAGCCATTCCGAGTCGGGTGAGATGAAATCTTAGCTGCTTTAGTTTTCGTTTCTCTAATTGTTAAGGATGGCCGACACATTTTGAGGCATTTCTTAGCCGTTGTTCTTTCTCCTGTTGAGAACTCTCTGTTTAGACCCCTAGCCCCCATTTAAGTTGTCATCTGTTTCTTTGACACTTGGTTTTTCCCTTGTCTTTTTCTTTGTATATCCTGGATACTAATCTGCTGTTTGGACCTAAGGCTGTTTCACCCGACAGGATGAAAATCATGCCAGCTTTCCTGGAGATACAAAGGCCAAGGCCTTTAGAAGAGAATTTGTTACCATCAGTTTGCTACATGAACATAATTCCTTTCTACATGCTAAATCTTACTCCTCCTCCTCCTCCTCCTCCTCCTCCTCCTCCTCCTCCTCTTTCTTCTCTCTCTCTCTCTCTCTCTCTCTCTCTCTCTCTCTCTCTCTCTCTCATTGTTGTTTTTGCATTTTCTTTTGAGTCAGGGTTTCTCTGTGTAGCCCTGGCTGTTCTGGAACTCACTCCCACTCTATAAACCAGGCAGGCCTACAAACTCAGAGAGCCTCTTGCCTCTGCCTCCCAATGCTGGGATTAAAGGTGTGTACCACCACTGCCTGGTTCTACATTCTAAATCTTATCCTTTCATCCACACCTCATCAAAGAGGCTTCTTTTACAGCAAGTGGAAACCATCACAGAAAATCCACAACTGGTCACACTGCAGAGATCAGCAGATGGTGGGAAGCCAGTCCCAGAGGCTGCATCTGCATCACAGATCTTGTGTCTATGGCTCAGGGAACACGGAAGAGAGAGCAGAAGATGGTAAGACCAAGAGTACCAGAAGTCTGCTGTGTGGCAGAGTCTCCTACAAGTGGCTCCATAAACAAGATGAAGATGGTGGTCATATTAGTGGAAACGTTTGCGTGAAAGGGGGCGATTTTTGCAGGGACCACCCCTAAACAAAGAACCACAGGCCAATAATGACTGCTGGGAGATGGAGCACTAGCCTTTCTCAAGAGTGAGCCTCCTTTCTGGTTGCCAGCCTTGAAACCATACACAAACCACCAACGTAAACAGACTCAGCTTTAATCCCAGCACTGTGAAGGTGAAGGCAGGGGCCTCACTGTGTTGAGTGAGAGACTCAGCCACAGAGAAAGAGGTGGGGAGTGATAGCATGTGCTCAGGCACACAGATGAACACACAGA
>JADRCD010235911.1:0-10394 GCA_019843815.1 Montemys delectorum
TTTCCTTCTCAAGGTCTTCTCTCTGATTTCAAGATCTCTGCACAACCAACCCGCCCCCACCACAAAAAGAATACAGTTTTCAAAAGAAAAAACATAAATGACCAGGAAATATTTGAAGTGTGTTTGACAGTTTTAACTTTCAGGGACATGTAAATGGAACATGTTTTGAGATTCGACCTCATAACATTCAGAATAACTGCAAACACAGATGTAGCTGAGGATATAGGGAAGGAAGGGAGAGCTGTATTCACTGCTTACAGGAGGACAAATGGGTGCAACCACTGTGGAAACCACCTTGGTGCTCCCCAACAGCTAAAAATAACTAACATCTGATCCAGCTGTGGCACTCCCAGTTATACACATGAAAGAGAGACACTTGCTCATCTATGTCTATTGTGTTGGTCACAGTGGTTAATAGCTGAGTGGATTTGATTGTGTTGATTTCAGCTATAATCTTTGAGACATTAACCATCTTGTACATTTTCTAATTGTGGCTTATTGCTTCTTTGCATTATTGGCATTGATCACTGTGGTTGCAATTTCCCAAGGACACACTATAAAGTCTGTATGGGATTTTATTTTCATGTTGCATGTACTAAAATTGCAGTACTCTTAGAAGCAACACAGACATGATTTCTTTGGGAATACCCCAACTGTAACTTTGCAAAGCATTGTGTTGAATAACAAGTTCTTACATGAGTTTAGTTTATCTTAAAGACTTCAGAATTAGGAAGACTTTCCAGGAGTAACTGTCAACGCCTTCACCCTACAGGTGCGAAAGCAAGAAGTGCTTGTAACCATCCATTGTGTACAGAGAGGATAATGTCTCTGGAAAAAAAGAAATTTGCGATTAACTCTGAATTTCTCCAGTCTACTTGAATGAAATATAGAAAAGTTCATTTTTAAAGGAGTAATGGAGGAAAAAGCCTTTGTCATTCAGTAAATATTCCTGTTACTTGAAAACTTCCTATAACCACACCAGGCTCTAGAATACTTCAGTTTTTCAAAGATTGCAGTTTATAATTTTATCATTTTTCTATAGACCAAAGAAAGACATCTTTGTAGGACAGTGTTCAGTGTATCTTGTCAAAGGCTTTGATGTGAAGGAACTTTTAAAAACTCCTTCCAATCTTTATAGGTTGGTAAGTGAGGTGCTGTTAGATGTATTTGCTGAAGAAGAGACCGTGGCTCTCTCTGTAAGGCTAACTGACTAAGCAACAGCTGAGAGCTGGGTCCTAATATCAGTTGTCCCATTTCTCAGTCATAAGGTCTCTATGCTTCTCTATCATTTCATTTCAAGGTAGATATTCATCATATGTGGTTATGCATTTCATAAAGATATTATGATTCAAGTATATCTGTGTGCTTGGACAATGTCTGCCCTTTGCAATCTCCTATTTCAATTTGAATTCTTTGGGATAGCAGATATTGAATTTTTTTCCTATATGAAGGATTTTTATCCTGGTGTTTACTTTTATTTTATGTAATTATAGATGTATATCTGATATCAAAATTTTATGTAAAAATTATGAACTTTTATAAATTTTTGCATTTGTATACATTTTTTAAAATGCATTTTAAACATACAGTGATCCCCCAGTATCCCTGGGGATTCACTGAGGATCTCTTTCTCTCTGTCTGGATACCAAAATCTTCACATGTTTCTGTCTTGAACATATAATGGGTGCTATTTACATACAACTCGTGTATAACTTTCCCAAATACTTTAAATCATCTCTAGATTATTCATAAACCTAGCACTGTATAAATAGGTATTATACTATAGTGTAAATAGATGATAATGAGTAGGAAAATAAAACATCTTAACATATTTCTACAGGGGAATTTTTTTCCCTCAAATATGTTCTTCAATTTATTAGTTTATCCTTTCAACAATGTCATGTACATCTTTAACATATTCCGGTCCCTCTCAGCTCTGCCTTGTTTCCACTTCTATCCTCTCTACTCCAACAAGACCTTGTTTTCCTGCTTGTTTCTCTCTCTCACTCGACTCCCTGAGTTTAACCAGGACTGCACATGTGGTCTTGGTTACGAAGCCATGCACTGGTTCATGAGTAACTCCTCAATGATCCACTAAAGACAATACATTTTCTCCTCCAGAAACCATCAACTGTCAATAGTAAGGGACCAGGCCCTATGAGCTCCTTTCTCATCCATAACTCATTGGCATGCTGCTGGTCCAGTCAAACACAGGCAAGCATGAGTGTATACCATGTCCAGGAGACAGTACTTTATGGCTCTCCCACTGACATTGTCATTGTTGGTTGAACACATGCATGGAGAACTGAAGTGTACATACATACATTCATACATACATGCATATAGCATATACGTGGACTATATATTGGAATAATATATTTGTTGAAAAGTTATAGTTAACAAAGAAAGTTCACATGAATATTTTACCAACTTTCTCTAATGTTATCAACTCTAATCATGATATAGTTATCAACACTGTACAGAATGATACTTGGTACAAGACTAATAACTAACTTTCACAGGCTTTGAATTTCATCAGTTTTCCCACCACATCTGTATAATCTGTGTTGTTCAGGATCCAGTGAGGATTCCCCATTACATTTAGTGTTTATGTCTCAGTTTCTTCTTACCTGTGATGATTCCTTAGTCCTTCCTTGCTTCTGATGGCAGTGACACTTTGGAAGGTCATTCTGTAAAAATGTATGTTTAGGTGTACCTGTTACTTTGTCAAGATTAGAATAGGACAATATTGTTTTCAAAATATATTCATCCAAAATCCACATGCTAAAAATATAATCCTCAAATTCATATGTTAATAGGGTTTTGGCAGGTACTAAAAATTAAATGAAGTAATGATAAAGGGGCCCAACATAAGTATTAGTGATTCTCAGAAGGATCAGATGATGGCCACACAGGATACAAATTTGGGTGGGTAGGAAGGACGAATGGATCTGAGAAGAGCTGGGGAAGATATGAATATGACAAAAAATAGTTATGAAATTCTTGAAGAACTAATACAATATTTTTAAATAAATAAATGATTAAAGATGAAGGGGGTAGGGACTGTTGGTTGGACTTGCTCTGTCTGTGATCGATGCCCTCCTCTTTGCTACAGTTTGACAAAAAGCCCCTCCATAGATACCAGCATTGTGAATTCTCAATATCTGCAACTGTGATCTTAGCTTTCTATCATTCAAACATTACCACACCTACAGGGCCCAGAGGCCCCCGAACTGGAAATGACCCAAGAGCTCTTTTCTGGGATCTAACTTTCATACTACAGAAGGTACCATGCAAGTTTCTGAAGGCGGGAAACAAGCAGCCGTTCTATCTGGGCATGATTGATGCCTGTGAACCACAGCAACCAGCGTGGTGTAATAACACTAACAGTGCAGTATGGCACTCATACCTTGGCAGTAAGCAACAGTTCTCTAGTATACTTAAGACCTGCTAGCAAGAAGGCCTGGCACTGGAAACTTGGCCAACTCTCCAGGGCTAGTAAAGTCATGGATCTTGAGTAAATCTACAACCACACTTTACTAAACTAGTATAATCCTTAAATACATTTTAAATATGTATCCTTATACCCACAGATATGTGTAATTTTCACCTCTGGACTTCACTGTCTAGTGTTTTCCATCTGCAGCACTAAGGTGGGCAGCCAGGGTGGTCATTGGCAGCTTGGCTGAGCTACTCTCCAGACATGGAGCTAGAGAACGCAGTTCCCGGTTGGGGAATCAGCGGGGCAATGACAGAGCTATGTCAGGAGTGAGACCAGCAGCAGCTGTGTTCTCAGAGCTGAGCCGAGAGCATGATAACGTGGATTTTATTAAAATTAAATGTAGCAGACTGCCTCTAACGAGCAACAACACTCATTTAACAGTAAATATTTCCTGTTAGTCCTTTGTAACTAACACGCCATTTCTCTTTCCTCAAATTTATTGTGGGTCAGTAAACTGAGGGGAGTTGTTAGGGTTTAGGTAAATAGAGAAGGCTCTAAAAGAATCTCATTTGAGAAGAATGTGTGAACTTACACTTTTGCTTTAGATATTTTGGAAATCATTTTGTTTTTCTCTTTGTCCTTTTTTGTTAACTCAGATTCTGGTCCTAAAGGAAGGATTTTTAGTAGCAAGGTGTGACCGAATGAAGATATTTTTCTGATGCATTTCAACACACTACCAACTGGAAACGGGCTCAGGACATAATGTACATTCTCCAATAGTCTTTTGAACATTTGTTAAGCCTTCTATTGACTCTGATATAGGTGTAAATCCTTGATCCACTCTGTCTTCACTTTTCTCTTTATAGTGAGACTTTGTGTAACAACTCTATTTAGAACTGCCAGGCACCACTGTGTCTATTTTCTCATTTTAGCTTCAGGGAAAATACAGTTAACATCTTCCAGATTTTCTGGAGAGAACTCTTTACATAGAGTGAGTGGCAAATTGGTAGTTTCAGTTGATTTCTCATTTTTTGTCCTTTGTTGAAAAGGCAAATCATGTATTCTTTAAAATGCTTTAAATTAATTTACTGAGAATTTCACCCATTGTACTTTCAACCTCCTTCTCCCAACCCTTTCTATATCCATCCTCCATTCATTTCCATTCAACTTTGGATCCTAACATTTAAAAAAAATTCTACTATATCCCATTAATGTTGCCTGTAGACTCTGAAGTGTGTGTCTATGCACTGCCATGTGATAGATCTGCCAGGGGTCAGACCTTTGAATAACATTAACTCTTTCTCTCTTTCTCTCTGTCTCTGTGTCTCTGTCTGTCTGTCTCTGTCTCTCTGTCTGTCTCTGTCTCTCTCTCTCTCTCTCTCTCTCTCTCTCTCTCTCTCTCTCTCAGTAGCCAACAATTGTTAGTAGCTCCTTGGCTAGGTGTAGGACTTCATGACTACCACCCACTCATGCTGGGACTGAGTCTATTTGAATTTGTACAATTCTGTGCATGCTGTCAGAACCTCTGTGAGTTCATATGTCTGAATGCTCTATGGTCTCCAGAAAATATTGTTTCCTTGTAGGCATCCACAGCTTCTGGTTCTTATATTCTCCCAACCTCTCCTTCGCAATGATCTCTGAGAGTGTATAATATGTGTATGGTGTGTGTGTGTGTGTGTGTGTGTGTGTGTGTGTGTGTGTGTGTGTATCACATCTAGGGTTTAATATTTTACAGTCAGTTATTCTCTCAGCCTTGGCAGTTAAGCCTTTGAGTTAATTTCCATCTGCAATATACAAAAGTTTCTTGGATGCAGTTTGTGGAATGTTCTAGTCTATGAGTATAAAGAGAAGTCATAAAGAGTCAGTTTAATACAATGTCCCATGAGCACAATAACAGTAGTAGGCTCTCCTCAGAAGCCTGTTACCTGTGTAGTCAGAGCTTCTCCGCCCCTACTCTTCTGCAGGCTCTGAGAGTATGGGCTCTGCCCTTGCGGGCAGGTCTTAGTGCCATTCAGAAGATGGTTGGTCTCTACTGTGATGTTTATGCCCCTATTGCACCTATGGGCATAGCTTTCAAACTATAAAATATTTATTTTATATGTTAGTGAAGCACTAAAAAATAAATCAGACTTTGGAAATTTTGACAGATGTCACCACTACACACAAGATGGTAACATTATGTCTCCCACTACCTAAAAATTATTCTTTGAAG
This sequence comes from Montemys delectorum, assembly GCA_019843815.1. NCBI lineage: Eukaryota > Metazoa > Chordata > Mammalia > Rodentia > Muridae > Montemys > Montemys delectorum. The sequence goes on from JADRCD010235911.1 coordinate 5,655, forward strand.
ACAATGGAATTCTTTTTTAGTATGAAGGTCCCCATGTGAAATAACCAAAAACTTTAATGGTATAGGAAAAATGACTGAAGAAAAATGGAACCCTATTTTATATGGCTAGACTCACATTAATAAATGTTATAATTATGGTTCATACTTGAATAATTCTTAGTTTTTACATTCCAGGTTTTATACAAAGGCACAAAGAGAAGGTATGAAACAGAAGAAGAAAGGAAGAGAAAGAGAGCACGAGGTGTGAAGAGAACAGCCAATGGAGATGCTTTTAGCTCAGCTATGTAGCTTGCAGGTTTGAAACTTTTCCACGTGCTCTGAATAAGTATCTGATGATTTTTTTCTCTTGTACTTAGGAAAACAAATGTCACTTTGTCCTGAAGATGTAAGGTCTCTGGATGCACCAGATCAGGACAGGAGTGTCATTGAGAGAACACCTCACTCTTCTCATTTCCACTATATACATATAGTGGGAATATATATATATATATATATATATATATATATATATATTGCATATATATAGTGTAAATATAACACAATATAATAGTATATGTGTAATATAATATTATACATATATACACACACACAATATTCTGAAGAGGATGAAAACTGTCCCCAGTGACATAAAGTACTGATAAGACAACATGGGAATACCTGCAGAATGATAAAAGAAAAGGTTAAATCAGTGACGGATAAATACCAACCCATGTCATATCTATCTATCTATCTATCTATCTATCTATCTATCTATCTCCGTGTATGTAATCTTAGCCCTTGACTCCATCTAAGACCATTTTAGAAATTTCAACATCTGACAACTACTTTAAATATAGTATATTAATAGATAAATTTTAATACCTTATTAGACACTCAGAAGTGATTATGAGGAAAACAAAATGATCGGAAACTGATTTCGATTAATTACTAATAACCAATTTACTTAGTAAAAATGACAAAGGAGTCAGCCTGCTTCATCAGAATCTGCACAACTCCCTCTTTCTTCAGATCCTGTCCCATCAAAAATGTACTTGAATATGCATTTGAAGACAAAAATATATAGAAAAGCATGCTTTTCTAACCTGCCTAGGTCTGAGATGAGGTAGATGTTCCATCCTGTTCTCTGCAATTCTTATAACCTTAACCTTAACCTTGAGGAGAGATCTTTTCCATCTGACCTGTTCTTCTGAGCAGGTGCAGTTATGGTGGATGTATGAATCCTAATAATCCAGTGGTGGTTTGCGTGGTTATTATTACTGTCCCTGGAGGTTCCGAGTAGTAACCTTTCCTTAGCATTTTACTGTATCCCAAGGCTAGTCAAGTCCAGGAGACGCTGCTTTTGTTTATAAACCCACACCTCTTCTCTTCCAGCTCTGCATCTGGACACACTAGCCAGCTCACAGTGAGTCACTCGCAGAACCGCAGACGATACACACTATAAGGACAGCTGGCTTCATTTACAGTGGAATAAGAACTAGACTATAATCAATGAAACATCCATAAAAAATACCAAGGAAACAAAGCAAAAGCCCACATGAGTTTCTTTTTTTTTCTTATTAGCTTGTTCACTGAAGAAATGGAAACAAAATTATGGAAATGGATTTTCTGTCCTTTTATTTTGAATCAGAAGAAAGTACAAGAGACATCTTCTTAACCTATGACCATTAGAAAACCTTTCTCTTTGCCCTTGAGTGCAACTGCGGTTAAGTCAACGCATGTGCATTGGTACCTCTTGAAAGAAGCAGGTACCTTTGGCTCAGGTTAAAATTCTACTAGAAGATCTATGGAGTTAAGACTGCTTTGTTGATATGGTTTCATGCTTCACCTGTTCCAGACTTCTCATTCCACCATACTTCCTGCATCAGTCAGACTTTTAGCCTCTGTGACAAACATAGAAGAAAATCGAGTGAAAAGAAGGAAATGTATTCTGGCTCACAGTTCTAGAGGAGTCAGTGGATGGGTGGGTGACTCCATTGCTACAGGCCTCTGGAGAGGTGGAGCATCGTGGTACAGGGAGCAGAACACTGCTAGCCTCACCCGAGTCAGGGAGCAGAACAGTAGGAAGGCACAAGAGATTGGACACCCTTCCCAGCATGCCACTGGGGATCTCCTTCCTCCAGTGGGGCCCTGATTTCCAATAGCTCTTTCAGTATGATGCTCTGTAATGAAGTAGTATCCTCATGGGTCAACCACCTTTTCTTGGGGCCGCTGTCTGGCTACCATGACTTCACCATAGGAGTCTTTTGAATGGGCACTTTATAAGCAAAGAACAATATACCTGCTCTTTGCTCGCTGATGTGTTTATAAAAAGATAAAGAGAGAGAAGATATGTTCTATGGAGGGGTAGTCAGGTATGGGAGAAGGGGATGTCTCAGCGGGCCCATGCCAAGACATCTCTTCCCCCTGAGGAACCAGTTACAGGATAGTATTGTATAGAATAGACTTTATTAAGGCATGGGGAGGGGGAGTTAAGAGGGTAGTAGAGGCAGAGAAAGGCAGAGAGAGGGAGAGAGAGAGAGTAGAAAAGAATACAGGCCGGCCATGGCCATGAGCACGTGGAGAGAGAGGGATGGGAATGGGGAAGGTTAGGTGAAAGAGCGAGGGGACAGGGAACAAGAAGGGAAGAGCTCAAGAGAGCAAGAGAACAAGAGAAGGAGGAGGGGGCAAGCAGCCTCTTTTATAGTGGGTCAGGCCTACCTGGCTGTGGCCAAGTAACTGAGGGGTGGAGCTTAGACAGAATGTTAATACTCACTACTCCTCCATCAGCTTTCAGCACTGGAAAATGAAATGCTGCTTCCTTCGAGTAAGCAATGGTTCTGGCCCATGTGTTTTCTGAAACTCCTGACTTGACTTTCCTTTGTGCTCTGTGTCTCTAACTTCAACTTCCCCTAATTGTAACGTCTACAGTTCATAAGTGGGATACATGGCGTTACACCCAACTTTAGCATCCATCTTTGTGGTTGTGTCTAAGAGATTAATCTAGATAGAAGACTGCCTCAGAAAGAAAAGCCCTGATACATTTATCATGGCTTTGAAGCCACTACCTGACACTTGCAGACTATGTTGTGGGACTGATGGGCTTGTGTTCCACATACTTCCAGAAATCTCTTTAGTTCTTCTCATGATAAATGACCCACTTTGCTTATGGGAGGAACTGGACTCCCCAAACTAGTTTGATTACAAAGGATAAATGCTATTGTAGGATCTCACATATTTACACACAGTTTCAGAAGTGGTAGTGCTTATCGGAATTAGCTCTTTACATATTTGTCTTACAACTGTGATTAGAGCTGTCCTTAGATGTCCATCATTCACAGAGAACTTCCTCATGATTCACCAGTCAACCCAATGCTTAATGAGAACTAACAAGTATTTTATTTGTAAGACAAAGCTCTTGGGGGGTGGGGAAGCAATAGGACAGTTATTTGGAAGTAAAAAAAAAAATGTACTTTGTTCTTTCCGTGCTCAGAAAGCCTTGTGCCTAATTGGGAAGATAGCCTAGGTAGACGACGTTAAGAACCGAACACATTGTACTGATTAAAAATGATACCAGGGTCTGGAGAAAGGAGGACAGCTCATTTGGCTAGGATAGTCGAGAAGTCCATGAAGAAATTTGGAACTAAAAGTAGATGTTGAAAAGTGAAGAGTGTTCCCATGAGAAGAAAACAAGTGTGTTGGAAGGGTTTGGACCCAGTGTCCATTTTCCTGTTTCCACTTTGTATCTGTGTCACTTGTATTGCTCTAGGCTGACTTTTACCTAAGGAACTGTCATAGACTTTTTCTTACTGATTGATCAGAGGTTGAAGGAACTTAATAATCAAGTTTAGCTCCTGCTTTTTGACAAAACTTCAAGTTCACCTTCATGAATAAGTTGCTAAGGATTAAACTGTAATTGACAGCTTTGTTTCCTAACAATTGAGGTAAGTATCTTTACATTTTAGAAGCAATAAAGTTTTCAGTGCAGAAATTTTGAAAAGGTAAGAAAATTTACCACTATCACCATAATCCCATCACTGGAAGTAAAGATAAGTTAATTCCAGGGAGGGCATTCAAGTATAATTGCACAGGTTCTGTATTTATTTTGTGTTTTACACAGAATAAAAATGGGAGCAATCCTAAGATAGGCAAAATAGTAGCCTTACATTCATAATTGAGACATATCAAATGCATTCTTTTATAATGTTTTTTCACTTGTAAATATCTACAAATAGATATGTATAACATAGAATAACTATTTTAAATATCTTAAAATAACTAAACATCATGTCATATTTGAATATATTACAATTTTAAGCCCTTCCTGACTTTATTTTTCTATTTTTAAAAATTAATGTCATGATGTACACCTGCATAGGTATATATTTGAATTTTATTGTAAACAGCTGTACAAGACTTGGAAAAGTCTTGTGAGGACTCAGAATTTTGATATCGGCATGTAACATACAAGAGCTGTGCAAGCAATAAGAATATGGCTCATGGGCTGGAGAGATGGCTCAGTGGTTAAGAGCACTGACTGCTCTTACAGAGGTCCTGAGTCCAATTCCCAGCAACCACATAGTGGCTCACAACCATCTGTAATGGGATCAGATGCCCTCTTCTGGTGTGTCTGAAGACAGTGGCAGTGTACTCACATACATCAAATAAATAAATAAATCTAAAGAAGAAGAAGAAGGAGAAGAAGGAAAAGAAGGAAAAGAAGGAGAAGAAGGAGAAGAGGAGGAGGAGGAGGAGGAGGAGGAG
>JADRCD010235911.1:10494-35475 GCA_019843815.1 Montemys delectorum
GACTCCCCCAATGATCACAAGATTGACTTCTTGCATACTAGAGTATCTTGCTGAATTCTGTACAAATGGAATTGAACAGCATTTCTTGTGAGGTTCATAATTTCATGGCATGCAGTCGAAACTGTCTATTCCATTGTTAATGGAATCCAATGGAGGACTAAGGCATAGCCTGTGCAGTTTATTATAGAAAAGTGTTGGGACAGTCTTTAGGTTTTGCTTGTTAAAAAAGTGTCCTATTATCCATTCTTTGGGGAACACAGGTGACATTTTTGTTAGGCATGTATCTAGGGAAGGGGTTGTTAGGTTGTGAACAATGCACACCATAGCTTGCTTTAGAGAACTGTGAGACTGCTTTCTACAGTGACATTAATATTTCCTGCATGGAAACCTTGTTTCCTCAGGGCCACCGCAGTGATGGTGTCGCCTGATGCTCCCATTTTAGCCACAGTGGCAACTGCACTTTGTCACCTCATCCACACATTTTCTAATATGCACGATAACATTTTCATGTCTGTGGTTGGTCTCTTCTTTGGAGAGTGTCCGCTCCAGCCTGTTGCAGTTTTCTCTGGTGGAGCATCTCTTGCTTTTCTACTGATTCATGGGGAAAGCCGGTCTTCAGTACATCAGGCATGTGCAAAGACTGGGTCTGTGAAACACCAAGTGAGGAGAAAAATCCCTGGAAATCACTTTTTATGAAGAAAATTGAAATAGACTCTAGGCCTCGGAAGATATCTTTAATCAGATATAGAATTTAATTCTGAGTTTTAGTATATGTGAAGCAAACAAAAATGTATAAAATGTCCCGACATGTTACAGAAAATGCAAATTGTGTGATTTCTACAGTCTAGCATTCTGGAAAATAAAATACCTAGGAAACAATTTTAAAACTCCCAAAAGAAGAAGTGAAGAAAAATATTTTTAAAAATGTTTTTTAAGGTTCAAAAATATATCTGCATTTAAATAGCAATGATGTTTGCAGGTCTATATGGCAGATGTGTTGGTCTCTTTCCATCCCTGCCTGTAGGCTTTGAATTAAATAAAGAAAGACTGACATTGTGTGCAAAATGCCACTTCAGTTCAGGGTCTGTCAATTAACCAAATTATCAGCTGAATAATATCTCCAAGACAATTAGTGAGAAAAGCATTTTCAGGTTGGGGTATTCATGACTTGGAATTTATCATTGTTGTTGTTGTTGTTATTATTGTCATTACAAATCAGCACTTTTCATTTAATATTTTTCTTGGTACGTTTTCCCCCAAAGAATCTCTGATTTTAAGATAGAGTAGCTGCAGTACAGACATGATTGTATATTGGACATTAACTTATTTTTAGGGAAATAATGAGATGAAAACATCACATGGTCCATTTCTTAATTATTGTAGTACTGTATATTGACAAACTTTGTATTCTAAAATTAGGTGGGCTTAGAATTCATAATATTTGTTTTTTTTTTTTTTACATGTCTCTTTTTATAAAATTATAACTTTTCTTTTCTTTTTTGTTTGTTTTTTTGAGATAGGGTTTCTCTGTGTAGCGCTGGCTGTCCTGGAACTCACTCTGTAGACCAGGCTAGCCTCGAACTCAGAAATCCGCCCATCTCTGCCTCCCAAGTGCTGGGATTAAAGGCAAGCGCCACCACTGCCTGGCTTGAATTTTCTTTTCTGGAATTGCTTCCAGGTACAAGTGGCTCAAGGGGATGAGCTCTCAACAGTCCAGTTGGCATTCTTTTCAGGTATCTTTATAAACTACACAGTTTTCATAAGTTGAGGATTGAACAAAGTTGAGTAGAATGGTCTGTCAATATTCCAGTGTCAACGGAACATGTCATGTACTGAGGACAATGTCTCCATCCATGCAGGCTTTCAAGCCTTTAAGAGTCTTCTCTGCAGAGACAAGAACACTTTAAGCACGTGCTCCTTTTGGTGTATCTGGCTTCACTCTCAGTCTTTTCTTCTTGCGTAGCAAAGCAATTTTTACTGGTTTGTGGGACATCCAAAAGAAAGAAAGATATTTTAACTTGATAATAAAAAGCAAATAAGAGGAAATAAAAACAAGCAATTAAGGAAAAAAAAATTTCCTTCCCAGTCAAGAATTTCCTTACAAAACATCCAGAAAATTTCCCACACGATCAATACCTTATTAAGTTTGGTTTTCAGAGATCTTAGCTTTTGTAAGAAATATTATAAACGTATACTAAAACACAAGACTTGAGCCACCATCAATGCTAGGAGGTAAACATGGAGGGGCAGGGGTCACTTGGAATGAGATTTTGGTTGACTTGATAGGAACAGCTGTTCTTTATGGATTTCATCAACTTGTGTGACTTCATCGGCAAAAGCGGCCTTTCTTTCTTTGGTGGACTTTTGACCTTTGATGATCATCAATTTAAGATCAAGGCACATGACCCACCATCATTGATCTGGGACTTATTAGAGAAAGAAAATAAATCAAGAAATGAAAAGCAAGGTCCACATGAACAAAAGCATTGTTTGGAGAAGGGCCGCATAGGTGTGTCATGTGACTTAACTTGGGGTGAAAAGGCTAAAGAGGATGCAAGCAAATCAACTGTTGGGCGATTTAGGCTTGTCTGTCAGATCTGAAGCCACTATTAGGTTACACTAATAAAGGAGAATTGTAGGATTATATGTTGTTTTTTTATTTAGATGCTCAAAAGCAAAGTTTTCTTCTGATAGAAATTTCAAATTTCTATAGGCTGATTTTCTAAAGCATTATATTGCTAGATGTAAGCAGCTTCTATGATTTCTGCTAACTGACCTTTGGGCTCACCTTAAGTATGAATTCTACTTTGAACCTCACTCACAAGACAGACCCAAAGCTACACACTTCATAAAGACCTCTCTGTTCAGTCAGAACAAAAATTGATGTAACTCATGCAATATTGTGAGGGAAGAGCTTACCTAAGATTTATCTTTGGAATCATATCTCCTATCTGAAGTATTCACAGCATGGGCGATTTAAAGTCAGGTTTTGGGCATTGCATAGACAAAACTTTAAAGTTTCTCACAGTTGAAGCTACATTTGATCATAGTTCTGAGAAAATGTTAACTTCAGATCTTTATGACTAGAAGGCTTTAGCCGATATTTAGATGATGTTGTCTCTTGAAGCATTGAAGTGCAATCACAGAGCCCATATATAAAATCAAACACCTGCCTCTGGTCACTGGGTACTCAACGGTATTTGGCAGATTTTGCTTCACGTTTGAGATCAGCTCAGCATTCCTTAGTCTGCCATTCAAGAGCCTCTATCATCTGCATTTCCATTCTAGTTTCTTTTGATTATTAATTACTCTTCTTGAAGTAATTTATTTTGCATATGCCTTTAAATTGCATATGCCTGATTGAAACCGGATACTCTATCAAAAATGAAACTCATATCTCCAAATATATAAAGAGATTCTCTCTGTTAAATTTCTGAGCCAAGATGTGTTGTCTAACAGGTTATCTAACACCCTTTATTTAATGTGCTTTAATATTTGGATTATAGATCATAAGTCTTTGCATGGTATGAAATTCTTTTATTAGCCTGAAGTAATTGTCATCTCAGAAGCTTGCTGCCTGTATTTGATTACGTAGGGCCAGTTCTGGAAGCATTTAGCCTCCATACAGTCTAATTTAGGCCTAAAAAGTTTTCAGCCTCTGAGATTTACTGCTAAATAGACTCACCTTCCTAGTTCTTCCTGATCTCTGGCTGGCTGGTCAACTCAGCTATTCTAGTTTGAACCCTTCTCCAAGCTGACTGAGCCAATCTGGCTTCTCTTAGCTTCTCACTGAATTGTTTTGTTTGGCTTTAGACTAACTCTGGCAATCTGTTCTAATCTTCTGGCTCCTTCTCATTCTCTGATTTTTTCTGTCTTCATCTGTGTCTATCTTGTTTTTCCTCTGCTACCTACCTTTGTACAACTGTCCCAGTAAAACTGCCCCCTCTCCTTTTCTGTCCGGAGTTCCCTTAAGTCACTCCTCTTTCCTCTCTGTTCTCTTGAGAGTTGGGCATAGCCTATTCTGTCACATTTTCTCTGATTCTTCACTTTGTCTTCCAGGCAACGAGACATCACTTTCCAGCATGGGTGCTTCTTTCTATAAACTATTTTTACCTTCATTGTTTGGAATTAATGGAGCATACCAAGGGCATGTTTGTATTCTAGTCAGAGAGATTAAAGATATAGGCTAAGGCTGAGCCACACCACAACTAGAAACAAGTTTTTCCAGTAAACAGCACGATCTCTGGATTTACAGTGAGATAAAATATCCTGCAGCAACATGATACCTAGTTTCTCTTCTATTAGCCAAGACTCAACTCAATTCTATTCTGTCCTTTGAAATATTTCAGAGTAGTTACATAGGTTTTCTCTTTTTTTGAGCCTTGCTTTTTCCCGCCCTCTGTAAAGAGAGATACTACTGAATAAAAACAAGCAAGCAAGCAAACAAGCAAACAAGCAAAGAAAAACACAACTGAGAAATAATGTTTTCATTATTCATCCAAAACCTGAGTCCCAAAGCTCAGCAATGACAGTTATAAATACAATGTAGGATTGCTTTCTACACCTGTGTGATTTCAGACAAGTCCATGTGCTTTCCTCTGGCTCCTTTTGACACATATGTGGTGAATATGGTTTGGTGAATGATAACCTTTCCAGCAAGTATATTCTAGACCAGTGGTTCTCAGCCTGTGGGTCATGACAGCTCTGATTGGTTGAAACACTGAAGACAGGGATCATATATCAGATATTCTGAATATTACATATATATTATGATTCACAACAATATCAAGTTACAGTTAATAAATAGCAATGAAAATAATTTTATGGTTGGGGTCACCATGACAAGAGGTACTGTATTAAAGGGTCACAGCATTAGGAAGGTTGAGAACCACTGCTCTAGGAAGAGGAATCAGATATTTGGATTTCTTGACAGTGAAGTCCTTAGTTTTATAAGATAGAAGTTAAATTAGAACTTTTAAAATAAAAATTTCAAGAGGTTAATAATGCATTAAAATGTTACAAAAAATTGCCTTTTATTATTTTTAGTAGTATGCCCTGCCCCATCCCAGCTGATTCCATTTCAAGCTCTAGGCTAAGTCAGAACTCCTTGTACTTTCATAATTTTCTATGGATCTTGGCTTTATGTGCGTCTGGTCTAACATCTGGTCCAGCAAAGAAAGGGATAGAGTGCTTTCATACTCTACTTAGATATTTTGGATCTGTGCGGATGTCTAGATCAGAAGGAAGGAAGAGGAAAAGGTTTAAATAAAACATTAAAGGGATCAGGAGAATCTCTAATAATCTGGGGGTGAACCTGACTAGAGCTAGCAGTAGTTAACAAGCACATGAACACCTACTCAGGAAGGCTGAGAACACTTGAACCAAGTTGGCAATGGGCTTGTAACAGCTCTTGGAAACTTTGCTATCCCAAGTTTCTGAAAAAATTTATTTATTCCCACAATGGCAGTTTTTGCTAATGAGTGTTTGGTCTGTACTGTTATCTCTGCATCAATCCTTGGCTCACTTTCTTCTCAGGAAGATAAAAAAGTCATTTCTGAAGTGGTTTTAAATTTCTTTTCACTAGTTCTTCAGTATTCTTTTATGTTTTCTTTGTTTGTTTGGTTTTTGGTTTTTGGTTTATTTTTCGAGACAGTGTTTCTCTGTGTAGCCCTGGCTGTCTGGAACTCACTTTGTAGACCAGGCTGGCCTCAAACTCAGAAATCTGCCTGCCTCTGCCTCCCAAGTGCTGGGATTAAAGGTATGCGCCACCACCACCCAGCTTGGTTTTTCTTTTTTGACTTAACTTTAAAACTGAAAATGTAAAATAAATATATGCTTACATCCTTTCTTTTTTGACTTGATTTTAAACTGGAAATGTTGAATAAGTACATATTAGATAAGAGAATGTATAAGTAAATTCCTTGGAGTAAAAATTCAGAGGATAAAGAAGGGAGGAACAAAGTGTTTACTTTTTAACAAATTCAGTCTGAAAATTGGAAAATGAGATTTGAAGTAGTCATGTATACTAAGCACCTGGGTTTAGGCTTTGTGTTCTGAAAATCATTTATACCAGTGTTTCTCAACTTTCCTAATGCTGCAACCCCTTAATACAGTTCCCCATGTTGTGGTGACCCCAACCATAAAATTATTTCATTGCTACTTCATAACTGTAATTTTGCTACTGTTAAGAATCATAATGTGAGGTAAGTCTCTTGGTTGATTCTAGATACAATCAATTTGGGAATCAAGATGAGACTTGACCCTCTCCCCACTCCCATTTCATGACTTCCATTTTGAAATCTCTAATCCAGTATATTGTAGTTTTTAAGATTTCTGTAACTTATACTCTATTTTTTATGAAACCATTATCACCTCCGGTCTCCTTCTCTTCCCTTTCTCTCCTCATCCCTCATTCTTCTGGCATCTTCATGATTTTATGAATAGTAGTTTTGGGTAAATTCATTAAATGCCTTTCATGTTTTTATAATAATATCTAAGTCCTTGGAAATAAATTCTTTCATTTTTTCAATGCCCCTACCATCTCTTACAACCCATTTTCCCTGTGTATTCTGTAATACCATCTGTCATTCTGTCTTGGTAGTGTGTGGTGGCATGTGGCAATGACTATGAAACATTTTTTACATTCCTGAAAGCACTAAAATGTCCTCCATTTTCAGACCACTTTTGCAAGCTGATATTTTGATTTGGAATTTGTGTGTATGTGTGTGTGTATGTGTGTGTGTGTGTGTGTGTGTGTGTGTGTGTGTAGGAGTACACACATGCATGTTTCTGTTTGTACACATGTGCATGCATACATACATACATACATACATACATATGCATGTGGAAGCCAGAGTCCAATTTTGGTTGTATTCTTCAATCATGTTCCACTTTACTTTTTTGAGACAAAATCTTGCGCTGAATCCTGAGTTTATGACCTGGCAAGGCTGGTAGGTCCCCTCGCTCCTGAAGACTCACATCTGACTGCCTCTCCATTGCTGGGATTACAGGTTCCTGCCTCCACACACAGCTTTTTATGTAGGTGCTGAGGAATCGCAACTCAGGTCCTCACAGCAAGCACTTCACTGACTGATCTTCTGCCCAGCTCTTGACTATTTCTAACAGTTTCTGGGTAATGAATACTTGATTCTTCATTCTTGCAAGGTACAGGGTTGCAGTACTTTAATAGTTTGTCATTGTTGCTATTTGTTGGTTTCAGTCATGATCCCCATAAGGTACCTTATTTGGAGCTCTGTGGATTTTATCATCCTTGGCGTTCAGTGGCTATTGTAAAGAAGGCACGTGGGATTGTGGAGTCTGTGTTTTATATCTGCTATGGTCTGAACATGTGTGACTTCTCCCACAAATGTGTATGTTAAAATTCTAATTCCCAATGTTGGAAGTTTTGAGATGGGAACTCCAAGGAAGTGATTAGGTTTAAAGGTTGAGCTTGCTTCAATAGGATTGATGTCCCAAATAGAGGAGTTTACAGAGAGTCTGTTTTCCTCTTCACTTCCTGATGTTGCCCAGGGTACTCACTAGGGAAAGGGCATGTGGGGACACAGCAAGCAGCTGGCCATCTACAAACAGAAGAGTACTCATCAGAAACCCAATTGGCTGGAGCCTTCACATGTAGCCTCCAAACCACAAAAAAAAAAACAAAAAAAAAAAAAACAAATTTCAGTTATTTAAGCAGTCTATTGTGGTGCAAACAAACTAGTATAATCTTATTTCTTTTATCATCTAGAATATAAAAAATGTTTGGTAGCCCAAGTTTGATCAACTATGATGAGAATGATGTCATCTTCTCCATACAATTGGAAATTGGAAACTTTAAATAGGAAAACTTCCCAAAGAAGTTAAAGGTATGTAAAAAAAAAAAAAAAAAAAAGAAAAAGAAAAAGAAAAAAAAAGGCATAGTAGGTTTCTTTACACTTTCTTCTTCCATGGATCATCTCTAAAAATGTGGTACCTCTGGGCAATCAGCTTGTTTCATTTTTAGATACTTTACCTTCAAGCCATATCTTCTAATTATGTCATTTGCTTCTTGTATTACCTGGCAATATGAAATGGATGCTTGTAGACCAAAATTGAACTTCAAAACAAACACAACAAAAGACAAAAGCAATCTTATATTTGACTTGTTTTCTTTCTGAACCACTTGAGGAATAAGTCTCAGGTGTCCATATTAGTGAAGAGGCCACCTGCATGGACTCCCAGGACCCAATCGGGCATCCTAAATTATGGGTTGCAGGTGCAACAAGAGACCATTTCTCCTACAGGACAGAGGCTAAGTAGGATACTGTTCCAGGAACTCCCATCCTCAGAGATAGCATCTAGAGACAGAAGGGCAGAACTGAGAACTCTCCCAGATTTACACAACAGAAAATAACCCTTCACCATGAGGAGGGGGAAAGGAGAGAGAGAGTTAAATTTTTTGAGAAGAAATACAATGAATGGAAATTTAACACAAGTTGGAAAGAAGAGCCTGAAGAAGTAAAAGAAAAGCTGTAGTGAATTCCACTCTCATCTTATAAATGACACATTTCTTCAGTATTATGGGAAACAGCTTATTTGTTAGCTCTGGAAATAGTCATTATTAATTTACCTTTGATAATGGATGCCAGAAATGGAACTTGTAGAGATAGTGGCCAGGGCCTCTCACGTTCTACAGCCTTTTCTACAAATTGAAGCTGCCAGCAATTTTTAAAAGCATCCTTACTTTACCTACCAGAAAGAAAGGAGAGGATGCTGTTAAAATTGAAATTGGGCAAAGTTGCCATCAGAATGTAGGATGTTTCTGGTTTCATAAACATTAACATTTGAAAAAAACACACTTTGTAATTAATGAAATATGACATTTAATTTCTAAGTAACATTTATCAGAAATTGAAACAATAATATTTGTCTTTGCATATTTTTCTATATGTTCCTTTTAGGACTTAAATTTATTGAAATCAATGAGTCTTCTTCACATTATGTATCTAGAATAGAGTATGATTATAATAGGGGTTATTATGGATGGCAGATTGTGTTGTATAGGAGCTGAAGAAGGAAGGCCTGAGAAAGACCTTAAATTCATTGTCTGTTTACCCACTCTAAATGGCATTTTATTGGCAGCCATAAGCTAGCATTGGTGACTAATGTGACAGTTGTTCACAGATGAAGTTCTTCCCAGAGTCCTAGGTAGGTAGGACATTACTGATAATATTTCTCAGTAGTCACCAATAATGGGTTCTTTGTTTTATATGGGTTAAGGTTAGGTCATCGTTTCATAGAACAAGCCTCAGATGAGATAAATGGCTTATCTTTAGACACTATGCTTATAAAAGCCATGTACTATTAAATCCTCCTGTCATCCACAGCAGGTAAGAAACTTTGTGAAACTTGGGCAAATGCATCGCAGAAACCAGGTGAGAGGCAGCCGACCCTGTCTGCATTTTAGGTACTCATCTAGTGTGAGGTGGGTGAAATCAACTGAACTTAGGTTCTGTTTTAGGTTCCCTTTCTTTATGAGATTAATGGGAACACAGAACAGCTTTGTTATGAGACACTATTCCTGGGGAGACATGTACAAACATCTATTGACCTCAGATAGGGAACTGATGACAGACCAAAATATGGATACTGCCAAAGTCCAACTCAGAGAACCAATGGGCTTTATTGGGTTTACTTACAGGAGTATAGGTGAGGGGTCACAGGAGCAGAAATGACTCAAAGACAGCTGCATCACTAAAGCCCACCCCTGCATGTGTGACAGCTCACAAAAGCTGGGAACCTGGAACACACTGCATGCCTGTAGGCATCTCAATAGGCTCAAGGCAGTTTCTGTTTTCTATTTCTTTTGGACAACTAAACTTGTCTGAAATTGACTCGCAGTGGTCTTTACTGCTTATGTAGTCGTGAGGACCTCTGAGACTAGTGAACCTAGTCAGTTTCAGGGACTTCCTGAAGAAGCTATTTTAATTGTTTAGTCTCCAGTCTTTAAAGAGTTATCCTGCAGGATGGAATGTTTCAACATTGGTATACAACAGATCCAGGTCCACGGGATGCCATTTCATAGGGCATGTCTGTCTTTCTTTGAGGAATCCTGAAAAAATTGACTCTGATATAAGTATAATTGATTCCTTCATTTTGAATTGGATTAATTAAAGAAAAAAAAAAAACATCTCACGGAGCTCTGGTGTTCATAGTCAGGAATCTTGAGTTACTGTTTTCAACAGAATCCTTCTGCCTTTGTGGAAATATCAAATATCAGCTAGTATTTATAGGACAGGTTTTAGAAAATGCTCTGCCATACAGAAGTTTCTTTCAGGCCCAAAGCAGACCAGTGAGATTTAATCTCTTGAAGATAGAGCCCATATTTGTCATATCTTTTGTCTATTGAGATAGCCACATATGAATAGTATTTTACAAGATGACAAAAAACCATCAGTTTACTTTTATGCTATTATAAATTATTATTTATATACTGTTGGCTATTTCTACTGATCCTTCAGATTTCTATAGTATATAATATAATACCACACACTTAGATTTATATTGCTTGCTTCTACTATGCTCCTAGATTGAATAACATATTGTGAATGGCCCCTGTGTTAAAATGTTGTTTCTTCACTGAGCTACTATTTTACTGGCTTAATATTAGTTTCGAAAAACTGGAAAAATCAGAAGACTTCTCTGAGCTCCACTCTCCCCTCCCTCCCCCACACACTGTGAGTATAAAACAATAGGCAGGCTCAGATGGCAATGTGCTTGCTGTACAGGCATGAGGACCTGTGTTTCAGCCCCCATATCTGGGGATGCCTGGACAGAAGGACCCCTGTGGCTTGCTAGCTAGCCAGCCTATTCAAATTGGTAGGTTCCTTTTGCCCCAGTGAGAGACATTGTTCCTGCTTTTAAAAAAGAAGAAAAGCACAAACCATTGCTGCCACCATCACCACCACCACCACCACCACCAACAACAACCACAACCACAACCACAACCACAACAACAACAAAATTGAAGTCGGGTAAATACATCTGAAGTTTACTTCTCACCTTTGCATGCACATGTACTCAAATGTACCTGTACACACACCAATAGGTATACCTTCCCAAAACACACACACACACACACACACACACACACACACACACGCACGCACACATGAGCCAATTTCTAGGGCTGTTTGATGGTTAACTTAGTTTACATATGTTTCACCAATAGTCCCTGGCAGGGTGATTACACAACCGTGTGTGAGCTGCTTGCTGCCACAGTTCTTCTATTATTTGATTCTCATCCAATCCTATAAATGAGAGAGAACAGGCTATTCTCATTTTGTATTAAAGGAACAGATCTTAAAAATTCAAGATCACTCTCCAAATTCACAGGCCCTGCCTGCTCAGTGTCAGAGCCCACATCTTCTGGAAGAATATCCTTAAGAGCTTTTGGCATTTCAGTGTGAGACAGCATAGCCTTACTGGATCTCATATTCCTCACTAGGGGGATTCCTAAGGTTCCTTGTAGCATGTTGTTGCTGCTGTTGTTGTTGTTGTTGTTGTTGTTGTTATTCTGTTTCCCCTTTAGTCCCAAATTCTATGAGGACTTCATGCTACCTCTCACAACTGGAAAAACCGCTGATGAACAGCCTGTGAAGAAAGTCCATTGGAGGCCAGACAGCTAACAGTCATCCATTCTTTGTGAAATATTTCTGGAGTATATATTCACAGTATTGTTATCATCACAACTTGTTATTTATTGAGTGCCATCCCTTTGGGTGGAGCTGTGCAGAGCACACACCAGACAGGGCCTCCATCCAAGGAAATGGAGTTCAGATGGTTGTGATTCATGAGATGATAAAGTCCCTCAGGTTGTGCAAGGGAGCTCTGCAATGACATCAGCCTTGGATGTCTCAGTGCAAAGAAGCTTCCATGTGAGAGGAAGGGGATTATGGTAGCTGGCACCAAAGGACCAAAGATGCTTCTAGGTATGAGGTACATCAAGGGCAGTAAGAAAAAGAATGGGGAGGCAAAAAGTAGAGAGAAGAATGTCAGGGTAGAGGGGAGAATGTCAGGGTCCCATCAGTCTTCAGGAAAGAGGATTGTGGAGAGAGCAAGTGATGCTGTCCAGAGCTGAGAAAGGATGGTTATATCCTGGTGCCATGTGCTATTTGTCCTGGGACAGACTGAGAGAACATGGCCTGCCTTGTTAAGGGAAGTGGTTCCACACAGCGGCTGATTCTCCACTAGGAGCGGAAAGTTATATCACATCTGTACTGGTTTTTAATCTCTGTTTGGTTTTGTTTGTTCAAGTTAATGAAAATGATGTGCTATTGTTATGTAGCGATGCCAGAAGAGAATTTCACCAGAGACTTCAAAAATGTCTTTGGGTTTGTGCCCATTTCGTGTGGTTTCACTTTCCCCCATTTTCCTTCCTCCTGCCCTTTCACTCCTTCCCCCCTGAAGCACTGCTCTCATGCAGATGGATTAATTGCATGTGAAGGAAGTCTATTTGAAGACAACTCAGCCAAGTGGGCAAGCCAGCATCCAGAGATTAAGTGACAGAGCCAGGATGGAAAGGTGAATGGACTGATCTGCAGAACCATCTAATAGAGGTTTTAATTAATGGGTCTTCAAATTGCTGGAGCTGATGAATGGGGATGAATACACCCCCATCTGGGAATAATTAACAGTAATTTATAAACTCCTCATGGAAAAGAACCATGTCTGTATGTTTCTTAGCCAGGCCCCCTGGGTGCCATAGAGGATGCTTCACCCACCAAGTCCTTCAGTGTTTATTACGCACGAGGCACTCTGTTAAGGCACACACACACACACACACACACACACACACACACACACACACGGACACACGGACACAAGGACACAAGGACACACACACTTGTCTTCATAGAACTTAAACTTTTGGGGGAAAGGATAAAATAAGGTAGAATGTAGTGTCTGTACCAAATAAGATAAATGCAGATATGAGGATTTATTGGTGGAAGGCATATGCCATTCAGCACTCAAAGGAATTAGTTTAAACTGATACAAATGGGAGTTTATTGGCTCTTTTGACTGCAAAGGAAAAGTTATTACTAGATAGATGCAGACTAAATAGTCTACCAGGAATCTCTCTATATTATTTTGGGTAAATCTTCTACCTCCCTCTGCTTTTAATTCCTTTTATTTAAAAAAAAATTATTAATTCTTTGCACAGTTCACACAGTGTATTTTGATCATCTATATCCATCCTCTAAGATCTATTCCTACCCATTTACCTTCAATCTCAAGTTATGTCCTCTTTATTTATTTGTTTGCTTAATAACTCTTCAAGTCCAATGTATGATACTCCTATATATTCCTGAGTGGGAGTTCATCAACCCACCAGGAGCAACATCCTTAAAGAAAACTGACTCACTCTCTACACCAGAAGCCATCAACTACCCACACTTCCTCAGTCAGAAATGGAGGCTCAAGATCTCCCCACTATAACCTAGCATCAGTGACTAATGTGACCATTGCTCACAGATGAAGTTCCTCCCAGAGCCCTAGGTAGGCAAGACATTACTGATAACATTTCTCTGTAGTCACCAATAATGGGTTCTTTGTTTTACATGAGTTAAAGTTAGGTCACCATTTCATAGAACAAGCCTCAGATGAGATAAATGGCTTATCTTTAGACACTATGCTTATAAAATCCATGTACTATTAAATCCTCCTGTCATCCACAGCAGGTAAGAAACTTCAGTGAAACTTGGGCGAAACTTGGGCAGAAACCAGGTGAGAGGCAGCCGACCCTGTCTGCATTTTAGGTACTCATTTAGTGTGAGGTGGGTAAAATCAACTGAACTTAGGTTCTGTTTTAGTTTCCCTTTCTTTATGATATTAATGGGAACACAGAACAGCCTTGTTATAAGTGGTCTTCACTGCTTATATAGTCTTGTGATGGAGGGCACTGGTGAACCTGATCAGTTTTAGGAACTTCCTGTCCTTATTTGAATTGTTTAGTTTCCCGTCTTAAAGAATTATCCTGCAGGATGGAATGTTGCAACATTGGTACACAACAGATCCAGGTCCACAGCTTGCCATTTCATAGGGCATGTCTGTCTTACTTTGAAAGCATTCTAAAACAAAAAAACAAACAAACAAAACACAAAACAAAACAAAACAAAACCAAACCTCCGCATTAAACGGATTGATTCCTTTATCCAAGCTTGAATATTGGCTGGCTTGATCTTGTGCAGCTTGTCTTCAGACAACTGCAGCTGCTGTGGCTTCATTGAGGGCAGCAGCCATGCCATGTCTAGCAATGTTTCCGTTTCGTTCTTCCCAACCTCTAGCTCTTACAATCTCTTAGATCCCTCTTCTACAATATTCTATTAACTCTGTGTGTGTGTGTATGTGTGTGTGTGTGTGTGTGTGTGTGTGTGTGTGTGTGTTTCTATCTATGTCTCTGTGTGTTTATAGGCCACCATCCAAAGAACAGTGCAGTGAAATATAGCACATTTCTAGCAATGCTCTGGGAGCTTCTTCTAGCTAGACCAAGTTTGGAAAAAATAAAAATAAAAGAAAGGCCAATTCTTGAAATAATTGTTTTTCTAGTCTAATTGGAGTGGACTGGTTGGTGAGGCTTAGGCCATGGGCCAGTTGCCTGGAGCTCAGACAAATTCGGGTACATTCAAACCATAAGACTGAAAGTGTGGGTGAGGCATTTTCCTAATGAACAAGAGGGTGCAGATGCTGGGTACAGAAAAGGAAGAAAGCTTAGAAGATACCTCAAACAGTTGGTAGGAATGGAAGAATGGACATTCATGAACTCAGAAGGATGCTGAATTTCAGAGATGGAAATGCAGACTAAGAGTCAAGCATCTGTACTGCACAAAACCTACTCACTTGGGCATACCTAACCACAAAAGAGAGTTGAGCCCTTAACTAAGCCACTAGCACACCAGAAGAGAAGCCACGCTAGCTTTAAAGTGACCATGTGTTACACCAAAGATCACGTCTCCTCCACCACATAACAAAGGCAAGGCCATAAATCACGTGAGACCTGATGGGCCTTTGAACTGTCTAGATATAATTTACTGAGACGAAGTAGAGAAAAACAGATCCATGCTTTGTTGGTCATAGGTTTTTGTGTGGTTATCAGTCCAATTTCACAATGCACTCTATGGTGAAAAGACATACTATGATCATTTGTCACTCTGATTACTTCTTGGCCTCAATGGAGACCTGTTTTCTCAAAAACAATCTAATCAGTCATAAAAGAAAAACGAGATCCTAATGTAATTCTGGAACTAAAAATAATTTTACACATCTGGATTCTCTTCTCTCAATAAGTTATTTCTTCATATAATTTTATAAAAGAATAAAAGTAGCTTTCAAGTATGGGGTAAGTAAACATACATGTCTTTATGTTATTGAGAGGATCAAGGGGCAATGAAATAGTAATGAAAAGTGGGTTTCCCTGGAGAGATAATTCACTCATTCATTCACCATTCATAATCCACAAACACTTATTGAATACATGCTACATGTACATGTCATAGAGGTTGCTGCTACATTTGTTTTTCTATTCAACTATTACTCCAATAGTTATTTGCTAACCATGTGACCCATGGTTATATTCTGCAAAGTTATTTAGTGTTAGATTATATAACAGGCCTAATCTAGTCTGGAGGACCAAGGAAGATTTCATCAGAAAGTGTTAGTTAGACAAAAATCCCAAAAGATTAATGGAAGCAAAAATGGACACAGGAGAACCTCAGGCAGAGGAGTAGCTGTGTGTGCAAAGGTGCAGAGGCAGAGCCTAGGGCATGGGAGAATAAGAGATAGCAGAGCTGACTCTTAGATTTAAAGCTCCAGGTCCCCATTCTCATGCTTCTACTCGTTAATCTAATGTCTTCCTTCAAATGTCTCACTGATGGGTCTGACTAGCCAAGGGCCAAATAAAGCTTTGTTTTCTTCTCCTAAAATCTTGATTTCCTTGCTCAACATTAACCAGTCCAGTGGTGGCAGCAGCAGTAGCAGCATTTACTTAGTTATTCAGACTAACAGACATTAAAGATTCGCTTCTCTTCTTTAAAAAACAATAAAATAAAATTTGAGGTGGGCTGATGAGATGCTTATTTTGTTAACATCACTCATTGGCTGCTTTTGCTGGGAACCAGAGTTTATAAACTACAACTCCAAGGTGGGGGGTTGATTGTGGAGCCTTGATGGAAGAAGTATATTGTCGGGGGGGGGGCAGGCATTGAGAATTTATAGCCCCATACCACTTCCAGCTTACTCTTTCTGCTTCCTGCAAGTGGATGGAGATGTGATCTTTCAGCTTCCTGTGCTGGCCTGCCTCTGCAAAGCCTCCAGTGCAGTTGTGGACTCTCATTCTGAATCATAGGGCCAAATAAGCTCTGCTTGCTGCATGTTATCTGTGGTAGTGGCATTTTATCACAGGGATGGGCAAGCAACCAATGCAGCACCCCCTGCCATTGCTCTCTCCCATCTCTTTTATTTTCCTTCCCTGTATCTTCCTGATACTGTATTATATAATCCATGTTCATTTGTCTTCTTGAGAATACATATCCTTTTGCATATTTGTGTATTATCTAGAAAGTTTGTGAACCATTACAGATACTCAGTAAGAATCAGTGGAATGAAAAATGTAAGCTCTCATGAAGTAAAGGAAGAGAGGAACAAGGCTGGGGAATTAGTTTTTAAAATGTGCAGGTTTGTAGTTTAAAGGAATTTGGACACTGCTGTGTCCTGATGGTTAGATCCCCCAACGCTCCTGTGTTAAAACTTTGTCATGAGTTTGGGATGGTTGGGAGGTTACAATGTGGGGGAAGTTAGGCTAAGGGGCAGGCTCTTGAAGGGACCTGTACTGAAGTTCCAGACACTTCTTTTTTTCTATCCCAGCTGTCAGGAAGTAAGCAAGCTGCTTCTTGAATTCTTTCTAGGATGTATTTACTCATCCCAGAGCCCAGACTACCCGACTACCCAACCCTGGACTGAAAGTGCCAAAGCTGTCAAAACAAACATTATTGCTTCTGAGTTAACTATCTCTGGCATTTTATTACAGTAACAGAAGGCTGACTAAGGCAGTTCCTAGGACCTAGGACCTGTTCCTCACCTGGACCTAGATGCACATTGGAGGCATCTACAGAGGCATCAGTTCTTCCTTAGAAGACTTGAGAAAATTTGGATGACATTAAGAGGGAGCCGAAATAAATTTGGTTTCTTTTTCCAAATTTTCTGATAAAATGAGAATTTGGATGTTTTCTTGATCTCAGAAAATAAGTCCACTGAGCTTTCTAGTGATGGATGCAGTTTAATTGCTTGGATGCAGTTTAATTGCTTGGATAACTACTTAGAATTTCACTTGTGAAATTAAGAATGATTTCTTCCTTTTGCACCGGATACTATATAATTTTTAGTTTATTAAAGAGTACAAATGGTACCTGATCTTTAGGATAAAATATTATTTTCAAACTGCTTAATTTATAATGCTGCCAACATATATACTTTTTTTGCTTTTATATATTAAGCCTTTAAAGGCTTAGTTTATGTTCCAATAAAGATTGTGATTCAAATAGAGTGTCTCTTATAGCAAGGGGGATTAAAAGCAATTGGAACTTAAAAAATGAATCTGGGTCACAACTTGACATAACATTTTAAATTTTATCCTATGTTCCACTAATGTTTTCAAAGACATTGAACACTGTTTTATGTAAATGAAACTCTATTGCCAGGCAAGGCTCAAAAAGACAGATCAAAAAAAAAATACTGGATTTCTAGAGCCCCTGATCTGCTAGAGAGCATTGTGAATCCCAAGAGAGACACTGAAAGAGCTTCTCCTATTTCCTTTTTAATAAAGGACCTGTTATGTAGGATGTGTCTTAGGAATCATGGGTGACTTGGGGCACAAGGCAAGCAGTAACTCACAGAACACTAGCAGGCTTCATGCCATGTACCTCATGGCGCTTAGGGGGACTCATGTGTTAGGTTTGATGCTCTGCTGTTGCCAACTTGTCTATTGTAAGAGAAATTGGATGGAACTATGGAGCAAGCACAGCAGCAGAGGACTGGTGCTGAGCAGCACATACCCAAGGGGGCTGCCATAAATGTACAAGATGGAAGTGGAGGCTGGACCTAGATCCACACTGGAGGCATCTAAAAAGGCATCAACTGCGTGAGATCGACTGCATGAGATCGGCCTTCCTGGGGACAGACAGCCTCAGGACCCGGGAATGAAACTTAAATTTGCCAGTCATTTTGTGGCTAGCTTATGCAATTGGCATCTTTTAACTCTGAATCTTGGGCCTGTGATTTCTAGAGCTCAGAAAATAAACTCACTGAGTCAATTATTACCAAATAAACATGGCTTGGGATGTAGCTTTGTGTAGAGCACTTGTCTAGGTCTGGAAACAACCCAAAGTTGTTTCCAGAAACACACACACACACACACACACACACACACACACACACACACACATGCACACGCACGCACGCAGGCACGCACATAAAGAATATTCAGAATAGTCCAGGGAAGCACTGTAGGAAATTATTATAGTTCTTCAGACTTTAGACTCTCTAGTTATAATTGTTGCAAGATTACTAAGTGAATAATATGTTAATATCAGCTTAGAAATAGAAGCTTAATTTCAAGATTGCCAGCCTTTGGAGAACAGTACCACTTTTGTATATTGCTTGGAATTCATCAAATTGTTATGAGAAAGAAAAAAAATATTTTAATTGCTTGCCATTGAAGACACTTATAGACTCCATAAAGACACTTTGAATTACATTCACAGTGTGGGTCCAGTTTTAAGTTCTTTGAAGAATTAGCCAGTTAGGAGAAGTCTAAGAGAAAGCAGAACCCTACTGTGTTCACACACTGACATTCATAACTAAACATAGATGTTCCCAAACACACACAGTTGAAAAAGTAAGTATCCCTAGAAAGTTGATCATGCATGTAATTACCTGTGGATGTACTATAATTTATTATTTGGAATTATTGAATCTAAAATCTGCCTCAGTGTTACCACAATTTACGAAAAAACAAGACAATTTCAGTCAATCAAGGCATCACATGAACAAAATACTGATTTTATTGTATATTGTATAAAATTGTAACACTATACATTTTAGCTTTATGCTGCTACTCAGTTTTATCCTTATAAAGCAATCCATGAAGGTCAAAGGCAGGATTTTGTACTTTTGTGCATTTAATTAAACTTTGTTCCATTTATTTGAAAATATCATGGTACCTAGTTTCACTATGTAGGTAAATATGTAGCCAGGCTCCCCTGCTACTACAATAAACGTATAGGGTCAAATATTTCAATGAATGACAACTAATTCTGTCTTCTCTGAGAAAAGCCAGACTGGGAAAGAGCAGGCAAACATTTGGAAAAGAGCAACCCCAGATAATTCTTTCTACTTAGAAGTCTCTTTAATTTCGAGAGTGAGGAAACTATAAGTATTTTTCTTCTTGTTTCTTTTTTTTTTTTTTAAACGTTTAAATGCTATATAGCTCAAACAAAATAAATCAGAAAGCTGATGAGTCTCAGACAGTTGATGAATGGCTGAGTGCTAAGTTGCCATGCTCCACAGAGACCCAATGAAAGTTTATAAAACAGTTTTCTGGTTTTCCAGTCTTCTAACCCATGAGACATACATTAGTTTCAGCAAGATTCAAATGGTAAGGAACTGTGGCTTCATGTAACATATATCACGTAACATAACTTGATAACACATATCAAGTTATGAAACTATAGTTATAAAACTCTGTGTCTCCTACATCTTAATTTTACAATCAACTAACCGACAACAACAACAAGAAAACAAATACAAAAGCAGGATGTGTGTGAGTGTGAGCGCACTGTTGCTTTAAGAACAGAGCAGCTGTGAGAAATCCTCAACAGCTGAGAGCACTGGCTGCTCTTCCAGAGGACCCAAGTTGGATTTGCAGTACTTACATGGTGGCTCACAACCAACTGTGACTCCAGTTGCAGGGAGTATGATGCCCTTTTCTGGCTTCTTCCCCAATCAGAGAAGCACATGGTGCCCAGACATGCAGGTAAAACATCCATACACATAAAATATAAATGAAAACATTTTAAAAAGAATGGAGATATTGGATTTATATCAGTATCAAATGGAAACATTTCCTTAATAGAATTTGTTTCTGTGTTCACACACATTTATTAGGACTATAGCCCCCCCCCCCCCCCAATTATTTAGGTGACCTTTAGAAACGTGGAAACATTTCTTTCCATCACACTGTTTCAGAATATTTACCTAGTGCTTGAGCTATAACACTCTTACTTTGTGGAATTAAAGGAAGGCTCCCCTCAAAAAAAGTACCCACCGGTTCCTCCACGCACTGCCTTTCTCTTCCACGGGGGACTAAATCCTTCCGTGAGCCCTCTAGTATGGCTTTCAACCTGGTCATGTTAGGAAATGCCTGCCCACTCTGACAAACTTGTGATGATTTGCTGGATTACAGTTTACTAAAATAAAAAGAGTCCTTGAATGGTTGAAACGCACTGTGTCCTTGGTGTGTTCCCGCTGTGGGTAGATAAAAACCACGCTGAATCTACATGAACATAGTGGAGGATGACTGCAACATCCCCCGTTTTCTTCTGGAAGAAACTGGAACTCAGAGTAGAATTTTACAGAATCCAGTTTGTTAATGGAAAGACAGTGGCAACATCAGGCCTTAGTCCAGCCTTTCCCGGCACATAAAGATGGGTTCTTCCCACTGAATAATTCTACTTCTCTGTTTGGTCTGTGCTTTCTTGAGCTCAGTGAGCTGTGGTTCCCAAGGAGAGATTTTTCAAGCTTAGTCAGCTTTGTTTGTTTTGTTTGTGAGTTTTTGGAACTAATAGAGTATTGATTTATTTTCCTTTTTTTACTTAGAATGTGATGCCTAAATTATGCAAATGGCCTCGAGTTCCCAGGGGAAAATGCATGCTGTATTCCAAGGATAGTCGGCACGTGGGGGGTCCCAGTCATTTAGATGTGTGAAGGCTCAGAGAGTCTCACAGCTTTTCCATCTCTATCTGGATCACGTCTGAACTGATCTGCAACTCTTGACATCTCCATCAAGTCGTGGAGTCTGGAAGCCAGTACACTATTTGACAGATGTTTAATATGTCATTTCACAGTCCAAGTGAAGGCTTTTCTTTTCCAATAACGTTTCTTTTCATTTACGTCTCCGTATTCTAGCTAATGACCCAGATGTCTATGAAAAAAACAGCAAGCAAGCTAACAGCAATGAGCAACAATAACAACAAACCCTACATAAGACAATGCTCTTCCTTCCACCTCCCATATGGCTCGTCTTACCCAGCCCACCTCTCTTCATCACTGTAGGGTCACAAACTCTCATGACCGTTCTCATTTCCTACCTGGGATCTCACCTTAGCTTATTTAATGGTACCCCAGTTTTTCCTCTTACCTCTTATCACTCATGCTCCAGAAACCAACTGGCATGACTATCTTCAAATGTAAATCAGATCTTGTGAGATTTTACTTACAATCTTGCAATGCCTACTTCTCTGGCATCCCCTTTCGACTCTTTCCTTAGTTCCTTATAGTTTGGCCTTCTTGGCTATATTCTAGTTTTTTGAAGATGCTAAGTATAGTTTTGCCTTTGCCTTACCTCAGCTGATATCTAGCTGTGTGGTTAGAGTAGCATGCACATCCCTCCACTTCTCACCCATTTAAGTTCAACTATAATGTTACACCAATGACGTTTACACAAATGTTCATCTGTTCTACCAGAAAACATCTTGGCAGAAGTAAAGATGCATCCCTTAGACCTCCTCCCACTGTGGAAGGATTCACACCAAGCCAGATTTGCCATCACACTTCAGCTTTGTGAAATCTTTCTCAGTTCTTCAGACAGCACCATGCTCTTCTTGGAGTATTCTGGTCAGCAAGAGAGGAAGGGTCTGGAAGCTGAGAACTACTCCCACCCAATGACTAAATAAAATAGTGGTTTAAGGGACTGGCCATTTGTGTCTGGTGTGGGTCTCTACTGGCACAAAATCCTTTCCTGATAACATTTTTTTAAGGAGCAGAAGCTTTATCGGGTCTTCCCTGTAGTGTGGCAGCCCTCTCTGTGAAGCCTGCTTTCTTCTGTCTTTCACGGGTGCTATTTTGGAAGAGGCTTTGAGAGTCCTTATTCTACCCTAAAAACCACTTCTGGAGGAGCTTCCTTTGCTAAAGACATCTGGACATAGGGTTCAAGAGACACCAGGGAAACAGAGAGGGATATAAGGTTAAGGACCAATCAGAGACAGGATATAAGAGAATATGTATCAAAGAAATGTGATAGAGAAAGAATGCTCACTGAGGGAAGGAAAGAGAGGATGGGAGGAGCCTGGGGACTCCACTTACAGATTAGGTACTGAAGATTGCTTCCTCCGAGTAATGTGTGCTTGTAATGTGAAGGACAAAGCAGGAACTTCGCAAAGATTTGAAACAGAATTACCAAAGGAAGAAACGATTCCAGCACATATCCTGAAGAAGGAGATAAGTTTAACACGCTCAAGAGATGGAGATTAAGGAGTGAGTTTGAGTGGCTCCTGAGTGAGTACCAGGTTCTAGCAGATGTCATGGCTTCCATTATTCTAGTCAGACAGCGACCAGCCACAACCTTGTGAGATTACATCAGCCAGCATCCCAACAGGAAACAGATAACTCTCAATGAACAGCTATTTATAAAGGCATGAGGGTGGTTAAGCTAAGCCAGAAGTGAAGTGACTCAAGACTAGTAGTACTATGGGAAGCCAGTCTGATCCCCTGTCCACCACCCCTACCCCCAGTCTATTAGCTAAACCTACAACAAACTCAGAGGACAGGAGAGAAGCTACTATGGGGTTGCACTGCCTAGGGGAGAAAAAAAAATAGCTACTGGCTTGATTCATAAGCAAGCAAGAAAGCAAACAGCCCCAACCTCTCGCACTTTCTATATCAATTTCTAGTTTCTTAAGTAAAGACAAAAATTGAAGTTTTATTGGTGACAAAATCATTTATAACTCAACATATCAAAAGCATTCCCATATCAAATCATTATTCCCACTCTACTTATTTTTTCAAATTTATTTATTTTTTCACTTTGTATCCCAATATCAGCCTTTCTTCTCCCAGTACTCCCTCACAGATCCTTCCTCTACCCCCTCCCAGTTTCCTCTGAGAAGGGGGAGCTTCTCCCCTTCCCCCATCATTCTCCCTGGCACATCAAGTCACTGAAGGACTAGGACCGTCCTCTCCCACTGAGGCCAGATAAGGCAGTCCAGTTAGGGGAGCAGGATCCATAGGTAGGCAACAGATTCAGGGACAGACCCAGCTCCAGTTTTGGGGCACCATCATGAAGATCAAGTCGCAATTTGATGCCTACATATGTGCAGGGATTGGGATGGGGTTAGATCCAGCCCATGCTCCATCTTTGGTGGTTCAGTCTTTGAGAGTCTCCTAGGGTCCAGGTGAGTTGGCTCTGTTGGTCTTCCTGTAGAGTTCTTGCCCTCTTTGGGTCTCTCAATCCTTCCCCCAACTCTTCCACAAGACTCCCTGAGCTCTATCTATTGTTTGGCTGTGGGTCTCTGCATCTGTTTCCATTATCTGCTAGGGAGAACCTCTCAGAGGACAGCTATACTAGGCTCCTGTCTTCAAGCATGACAGAACATCATTAATAGTGTCAGGGATTGGTACTTGCCTATGAAATGGATCTCATTTTGGGGCAGTTACTGGTTGGCCATTCCCTCAGTCTCTGTCCCTGCATATCTTGTAGGCAGGACACATTTTTGGTCAAAGGTTTTGTGAGTGAGCTACTGCCTTTATTCCCCTTATTCCTTTGCTGGGAGCCCTGCCTAGCTAGAGTCACCCCTATAGACATACCCACTACTGCACCCCACACTACCCCATCCCACTCCATCCCTGCCTTCCAGGTCTCTGGCACATCCTAGAGATCCCACACCTATCCACCCACCACTGGCTTCTGTTCTCTCTTAACTGATGCAGCTTGGAACCCTGCCCCACTGATGCCTTCCTAGTCAGGACCACCTGGGGTACAGCCTGTAGAGGTGAGCTGCAGGCCTGTGGTCCCCTGACTTTTATCATGTGGTTCTGGGCTCTCCCTTTGGTCCTAAAGAGTCTGGGAGAACCCTGAGAGCATCTTGCTTCCCCATAGAGGCCTATGGGGGGGCCCCAAGAACAATGAGCTTGGAACACTGCCCCACTAATCCCTTGTCACTTGCCAGTAAGGTCCACTTGAGACACAGTCAGCATAATCCAGTCCTCTGACCTTCATTGTCTGGCCTAAGGCTCTTCCTCCTTTCCCAAGAAGACCTACTAGCATCAGGATCATCCAGCCAACATCAGGGAAAAACAGATGCCTAAATGACTGTGTAAGAACACTATTAACAAGATCCAGGGAAACATGGCACCATGGGAGCCCAGCTATCCTGCTATAGTAAGCCCTGGATATTCTAATAAAACTGAAACACAGGACAATGACCTTAAATCTAATCTTATGAAGATGATAGAGGCCTTTAAAGAGGAAATGAATAAATCCCTTAAAGAAATATAGGAAAGTACATTCAAATGGGTAGAGGTCTTTAAAGAGGAAACAAATAAATATGAAGAAATACAGGAAAATAAAATCAATCAGGTGAGGGATATGAATAAAACTATGTAAGAACTGAAAATGGAATTGGAAGTAATAAAGAAAATAGAAACTGAAGCAACCCTGAAGATGGAAAACATAGGAAAGAGAAAAGGAACTACATTTGCAAGCATCACTAACAGAATACAAGAGACAGAAGAGAGAACCACAGCATAGAAAATACGATGGAAGAAATTGATACACTGGTGGAAGAAAATGGAAAATCTAAGAAGTCCATTGCACAAAACAGTCAGGAAATTTGGAATACTATGAAAAAAACAAACCTAAGAATAATAGCAATAGAAGGAGTAGGGGGAGGAAGG
>JADRCD010235912.1:0-12604 GCA_019843815.1 Montemys delectorum
GGGGACTCCACAACGGGAAAAGGACCTGGCAGAGGAAATAGAAAAAAGATCAACTGAAAGGCAAAGAAGTCTGCTGTGAAACCTTAATCTCTGTCTAGAAAGCATAAGTCAAGGACACAGTAGAGACATCCCAGTGATGAGCTGATGGCTGGGTGAACACAGTGTCAGGTATAATGTAGGGAGAAGCTGAGAGGGCCAGGTAGGACACACTAAAGATGTCAGCTTTGAGCCTACGTAAAATGAGAAGCTGAAGCCTCTAGCCATGAATCTGACAATTTTCAACGATGAGAGATATGGTGGCCACTGAAAGCAATTCATGCTCTTTAATTAGAATTCTCAAGTAGTGCTAGAGAAGTGACCTGGAGGGTGAGTCTTCACAGAGGAATCTTCTAGATGAAGTTCCCCTGTGAACATGTCTATAGAGGATTGATTGCATTATCTTAATTGACAAGGGATCACACAGCAATCTGGGCAGTGCCATTCCCTATGCTTGGGTACCTGACTGCATAACAGCACAGAGCTTTAGATGAGCACATGCAAGCAAGCTTACATGCATGCATTTATTTCTCTCTGCTCTTGGCCGTGGATATGATATGGGTAGCCCCTTTGCACATGTGCCTTGGCTTCACTGTGGTGATACAGTATAACCTGGAAGTGTCCAGTCACTGTGATGGAAATGAAACTAAGAAGGTTTTGTTTCATATAATCACAATTACTCTAAAACAACTCAGGGACAACAGTGGAAGATATCTGGTGGTTCCCTTAGTCAGTCAAAGTTGTCAAACTGTGGCTCCCAAGTCATGCTTGGTGACGCACACTACCTCACTCCCTCTAAATGTCTCATCTCCAGTCATAATCTAAAATTTGCCTTCAGGGTGTTCTGTCAAGGGTTAGAGGGACCTCTGACTGTGCACGCCATGTGTTAGATGAGAGCAAAGAGGAGTTTTCTCAGACCCTGAACATCCCTCCACTAATGACCTTCCAGGAATTACCAATCATATTGAGAGGCAAGCCTATGATATGCTGCTTGCTTCCCTTTTGCCATCATTCCACTGATAGAAGATTAGTGAGCAGCATCCTTGCTGAAGCATAGGTCAAGGACAAGGGAGGAAAGTGCTCTGTAACAGCCAGATACTCTGATTCCTCATATTTAAGGAATAACCAGTGACATGAACCACCAGCACCACATGGCCCTTTTCCAAGCCCCAACCTGCAGAGGAATTCTAGGTCCAGACATTGAAATCAATGACCTATATCACACTTGATGGTGGCAACCAGGGAAAGGAGAGGCCCATACCGTGTTTATCAGACATCCATATTTCAGATGCTTGTGATGATGCAGATAAGGTTGATTGACTTATTGATAGTGCCCGCCTCTCTGGCAGAGAGAGGCTTTTGGTTGTCCTTCCAGGTAGCCATATTCAGCAACTTCTTATGGGAAAGCACCAGGATCTGCAAGGGAGAAGTGAGAAGATGGAATATCATGGGATGAGATGAGAGTCCCTAGTACCTCGGTCATGATCCAGCCCATAGCTTCCTGACATCCTGACACTGTACTGAGACTCTGGATAGAAGATGGTGAATAGACCAGAGCATGAGCTCCCCAGGAAGAGTCGGGGGAGGGGTCAAGTGCCCAGAAGAAGACAGCAGAGAGAATGTACAGATGGTAGAACACTACAGGATATTCCCATGTTCCTAGACGAGTAGGTCAATACGAGTATTATGCCATTCAGAAAATAGTTAGCAACTGAAGATGGAAGCAGAGAAAAGTGTCTTTCTAAGCTGATGATTGATCACAATGTCTAGTGTGCTGAGAGAAACAGAGTTGACATAGCCAGTGGCCCCATCTTGTGCTGCTTCTAGGAATCTAGGAATTAAAAGATGTCTAGCTACTCAATGCACTGTGTTAGTCAGGTTCCTGCTTAGCTAAACTAAACACCTTCTATGGAAATGAAGCTACAACCCAGAAGTCAATCAGAGTGGGAGAACATTCCTAAAGTGGTGGGCAGGTCTGCAAACTGACCAGTGAGTGTTAGAGTATTCAGTGAAATCATTCATACCACATGATGTTCAAAGAATGAAGAGAAAGAGGTCCTCACAGAAGATCCTGAAGAGTCTCTGCATGACATGCCACCCAGGGATCTCTCAGCCTCTATCAGCATTTCAGGGCTCTAATCATTGTAGAACTACTATTAATTTTGGGATAGGACTGGAGGAACATTGGGAAGTGGGTTGAGATCAAGCACATGGTGAGAAAGTCACATGGGAACTCTCCATCTTCCTCACCTGGTCTTTCTTTTCAAGTACACACATTGTCCTCTCTGGGACAGAATGATTCAGGTTGGAGGTTGGAAGCTTATATGTTCACATATTGAATTAGATTTTTGTATCATAAGCAGCAGTAGGTATAACTACAGTTCAAAAGTCAGAGAGTTCAAGAGGCTGTGCCTTCACTGAGAAAGCAGGTCTAGACTTTTGTTCAGATTGTCCTCAGCAGCCCCAAATAAGAAAGGAATTTGGTGCATAGCATCAGGATTTTGGCTCCAGTCTGTGCTTTTTTTTTTGGTCAGGAAAGCCTCATGACCTTTGACTGCTTTTTTGAAGGTCAGAATCATAGCTGGAGACATCTAAAGAGACAACAGTGACAGAAGGTCAGAGCACAGAGGATATAGGTAGCTCCTCCTACCTGTATCACTCAGTGTCTTATTATCATAGTTACGAAAAATCCTGGACAGTAAGAGAAGTGGCTTCATGAGAAAAAGGGAACTAAAGTGCTGAGGGATAAGCAAGGTCCAGGATTTCTTCTGGTGACAGATTTTATCTGCACTCCTTACCTGCTTAGAAACTCAACATGCATATGCAAAGAATGGTGGATCCCCATGCAAGAACATGGCCTCTTGCTTCTAGGATTCCTACATTGTCCATCTATCATGTTGGCCTCCTCGTCTTCTTACTTTCCCATCACCAGCACAAGGGGAGTGTACAGTTTAGGCCTTTGGCATGTTGTCAAACATGTAACACTCCCAGGGCCTGTGATCTGAATGGAGAACACCATTTCACCAAGAGATAAATTACAATAAATTTCCTTTAGGGTGTCCATAAAAATCACACTAACACAAGCACACATCATGTCCAGTCACTCATGATGGCTGCCAGTCATATGGTTACTCTCATGGTCCTGTCTCAGGCCTCCTTCCTCTCCAGGCTTAGCCCAGCAGAGCTGTCTGCTCAGGGGCAGGTTTGCCAACCACCTGTTCTAGGATGGGGACTACCAGTTTCATCACTGTTTTTTTTACCTGTTTTGATGTGGACTTACCTCACCATCTTTGTCTTCCTGAATGTCCTGGACTCTGCCAGAGTGTCAGGTCCTTGGGTACAGCTTGTCCATGACGCTAATGATCCTGGGATCTAGCACCTAGCTAGAGCCTTGCACATCACTATGCCTATAGAATGGAAACTGACAAAAGGGCAGATCACACCACTTCACATAGACAGTCTAGCTGGTGTCACATCTCAGAGCCAATTGTCACCCTTCCTCCTTGTGGGTAAGAATGAAGTCAGGCCTGTGAAGGGAGTAATGGCTTCCATGATGAAACTGGAGGACTGGAGCAGGCACCGTCCAGGAAGTCAGGAACAGGCTGCGTGGCAAGAACTAGGAGACCAGCTCTATCAAACATCCCACACTTAGAACACAATCCCAAGAAAATGTAGTGTCAGTGGTCAGAGGGAAACCCACTGGCTGATCTGTAGAGGCCCTCCTCTAGGCTCTTTAGTCTCAAGACTGAGAAACAAGGCAGAAGGAGTGTCAGGGAGAAGTTGCTGTCATTTGGTGACAGGGCTGTCACTAGTAAGATACCAGCATAGGATAAAGGTCTGAAGAGGGGATAAGGGGTTGCACCATAGAGCTTCCGGGTACAGCTGGGCCTCACATCATTCTTGTATGCAGCCTCCCACTGTCACAGTCCTCCTCTCCTTACTGACTCCTCAGTGACAGTAGCACCTTGTAAGGCCAGACCTCCTATATGGTGACAGGGAAATAATCATATGAGCTTGAAGGACACATTAGCCTTGTCAGAGGAGAGTCTACTGGGACATGGGCTTCTGCAGCAGATGGTGACAACACTGCAGCTTGAAGTGAAGGGGACCATGTGCATCCACACTGTTCATGTCCAGCTTCACTCATATAGGCATTAGATTTCTTAGTAGCTTCGGTTGGCCTTGGGCTCCACATCATGACACTGTTTTCTGTATCTATTCTGGCACTCCTTATGTGTCGTCTGGCCCTAATGAAGACTCACTTCTTTCCATAGACCCCAGACTCCATCCAAGGCCCTGCATGTCTTCCACACTGAATTCCTCAGTGCTTGATTCTTGACAGCATTCATGGAGAGACCTGGAAAATCTATGTCCACTGTCTGCATCTGAGCACTGGAAGCTCAGTTAGACTGGATCAGAGTTGCAAATATCTGTGGTCTTCTCTTGCCTCATAGTTGGAGAGCACTGGAACAGTGGATTAGCAGAGAGTTCAGGAAGGTTAAGAAATCTGGAGGGACTTAAATGCTGCAGCTTCCTGTGAAGACAAAGGCAACAGGGAGGAGAAGGCCTCCTTACCTTTCCTGTCTGCAGGAATTCTGGAACAGTGACAGGTGCCCTGGAGTGATCTGCACTGACGAAGGTTACATTTGGATATAGGCGGAGGTGAGCCTCAGGGCTCCTGATGTTATTACAGGTCACCAGAACAGCTGTCACCTTATGCACCATTGCTTTTGGCCTCTGGTGGCTTGAGAGTGTGTTTTGCTCTTGGGAAGGATTCTAATACTTGCAGACAGCAGGTTTCACAGTAATTCAGGCCTTAGAGGTTCCCTATCAAACTGGATGACCTTCAAGAGGTCAGTATATACACATGCCCTGGGCATCCCTCTCTCTTCTGAAATTCTCCTTCCAGGAAGGATTCTGGTACTGGCAGACAGCTTGTTACACAGTGGTTCAAGCTTTCCTTCCAGACTGCATGCTTTTCAAGGAGTCAGGATACATACACAGTCTGTACCCACCCCCACCCTTTTTCCAAATGTAGAAGCCCATGCACGCTACATTTCTTATTTGGTCCCTGATGCCCAGGGAGACAAGGTTACTTCATTCGCTGTGCACCTATACAGAGTGAGTGTACGTTCAGTGCACCCCAGGAACTTACCACTCCCCTAGTCTGGTCAGAAGCATCCACCATATGAAGCCAGTGGATTCCTGGGTGTTGGTGTTGACATAGATCCAGAAGTAACACTCAGCTCTCACACTTGAAGTCTACATCCTTTGAGGCCTTGGCTTCTTTGTCAGCATTAGAATGTGACTCAATTATTATTATTATTATTTGCACCCAGCATCCTACTCTCATGGTCCTCTTCTCCTGAATGTCCCCTTAGTGACAACTGCACAGTGTTGGGGCAGGCTGGGTGTG
Source organism: Montemys delectorum (assembly GCA_019843815.1). Taxonomy (NCBI): domain Eukaryota; kingdom Metazoa; phylum Chordata; class Mammalia; order Rodentia; family Muridae; genus Montemys; species Montemys delectorum. The sequence goes on from JADRCD010235912.1 coordinate 5,453, forward strand.
TTCATATGGAGACGGGGACTCATCACATCATTGTCAAGGGCAGCATGGCCTTGTCACTGGACAGTCTATTGCTCAAGTGCTTCTGCAGTAGATATGGACAACACAGCCTCTCAGGCCATCCTGCAGCTGGCACAGGATCTTCAAGAGATTGTCCGACCTGAAAGTCCATACAGACAAGTGAGGGCAGAGAGATCCACAGCTTCTTTTCACACGTGTTCCTTTAATTGTGGAACAAGATTCAGTTCTGAGCATCAGAAGGAAATGTTTTCTTCTTGATAAGAGATAGAACAAATGGGGGAAGGAAGAGGAACAAGGACCAGCTTATGTGTCCTATGAGAATGAGTGTTATTTGGTCTTTGGGTACAGGGATTGAAGGCTTCTGTCCAGGTCCTTTTGTCTGTTCATCACATGCTTTGGGTGGCTACAAAACAGGCCCTGTTCTTGTGAATGGAGTCCCTGTGGAGAATCCTGTGTCACTGTGCACACACCTCAGTAGTGGATTGGCTAGTGTTTTAATGGTTCAGCATGTAGTACAAAAGTGTGGCAATCCAGCCTCTCCTTTGTCTACAGAGGCTGATGTCCATCCTTGCCAGATGCTCTCCACACTGGTACAGCAACCACAGCGTCAGGCCCTGGTTGTCTTTCTGAACTGCAGAGAAATTTTGAGGTGCCCCATTAGAGGCTTGGCCATTGATCCTCTGCCAGGCACCAGATCATCACATGAGATTCCATCTGGACACTTGTCCCTGTGCACGACAGCCTCACATCTTTTCTGCATACCTTGCTCTGGAAGGATAATTTTAGTTTGTGTTTCTAGTTTAGTGTTGTTATTGTTCATCTCTAAGGGGCATGCAGGATAGGAACTGGGCACCCATATCTGCTTCCCCATGTAGGAATCCAGGCAGCAATGTCAGACTTAAGACATTTGACCTCCTCCACAACTGGCGCTCAGGACAGCAGGGGCCTGTTACTCTGACACTACCCAATTTAGCACATGCTACCTGTCCAATTGATTGTAGGGAGACATAGAGGTGGCCAACTTGTATTTTGGTCATAGTCACTCTATCAGGTACTAGGTCCCCAAGCAGAGTCTCTATCTGAATATGTTCAGCATGGATGACAGCTCTCCGTGCCCTCTTTCAATCTGGCTGTCCCCACAGTCACTTGCTGATTGCTGCTAGTTCAGTTGCACCCAATATGACTTAGGCATTCTCCAACAAGATTCCTTCCTCGGGTGGTAAGTCAAGGAGCAGGGTTTAATCCAGCTGGAGTTGACATCCATTTGACCATCTCAAGAGACCCTAGAAATATACACCTTTTTGATTTTTCCAATGAGAAGACTTGAATTTAGATAGAGGCTGTAAAATTCAGAGCCGAGATACACCCTCCCGTATTTGCCTACCCTTTCATTAGATTTTGCACCTGGCCTCTTTCAGGGGAGCCACTTTCTTGAAGGGTATATGCTGGGTTCTTGTCTCTGGAGCCTGGGGGAAGCAGCAAAGTCTTGACAGGCAATTCCTGATTCTCTTGCGCAGTCTCTTGAAGAACCCAGTTCTCAGAGGGGGAGATGACGTTTCCATAGCAATGTCTTCCTCAGGTGGCAGGCATATTTGGTCTTCCAATATGTTGCTGCAGACAGATGGAGCAGCCACAGTTCCGGTGTTGAGGGTCCAGCTAGAAGTGATGCTCTTCTTGGGACAATGTAGGGCAATGGAAGGCATGGAGACACTTCTGGCCACCTTGTGTCCTGAAGGTGTCAGGGTAACAGGCCCCTGCTGTCCTGAGGGCGAGATGTGGAGGAGGCCAAAGTTGGGTTCGCTGGCCCTTCTTTTGGGGGGAAGACAAGAGGTAGAGGTATGTGCTGGTGATGGGGGTGGTGTAGGGTGATGATCCACAGGCGGCTTGGCTGAAGTGGTATACTTAACCCCTTTGCGTATCCGTTCTTTTAAAAGCAAATACGTTCCCATGTTTTCATCAAACTTTTTCTTCTGCAGTGATTCTAAAACCTCGCTGGCATTAAACCCCATGTCACAGAGTATGTCTATGATGCTGTAATCTGGGTAGGTATCCCTCGGGATAGTTACCTGACATTTCATGACCCAGGGATGCCTCTCAATGTTTTCAATGGAGGGCCTCATCTCGGGGGGAACTGTAAGGATCTGGTGGATTAAGTTTTCAAGTGCCCCAGGGAAGTTACATGGAATACGATAGCTCCCTGTGGTAATCTTGTTCTCCATCATTTTCATGGTTATTCCTGAGAAGGGGTAGTGCCCAGTGGTCATGAAATAGAGTAGCACACCCAAACTCCAGATATCAGTCTTTCTGCCATCATATGGCTCCCCTAGCACGAGCTCTGGGGCATGAAAGACCTTGGTCCCACATTTCCGTCTCAGTAATCTTCCAGGTCGGCAATTTACGGCCAGTCCAAAGTCTGTCAACTTCATGTTACCCTCTGCATCTTTTAGTATATTTTCTGGCTTGATGTCTCGATGGATGATGTTACACTTGTGAAGGTATTTTACAGCTGCCACAATCTGCCCGAATGCTTTCTTTGCCTCTTCCTTCTGCAGTGGGCCATGCTGATGAATTAAATTAAATAAGCTTCCTTCCGAACAATATTCAAGAACAAAGTTTACATGGCTTGGTGTCACAAGGACCTGGAAGAGGCGAATAATATTGGGATGGTTTAGCCTCTCCAGTATTGCTCGTTCTGCCTGGATATCGCTCATGGCCTTCTTGCTGATTTCAAGCATTTTGATGGCAACCAGAGCCTTGGTTTTCAGGTGCCAGGCCAATTTCACAGTGCCAAATGAACCTTCGCCAAGATAGAAAAACACCTTATATTGACTTCCCAAATCATTCACGTTAGAGGTGCTGGCCATGAGGCTACTTTTTCCCTGTGCCATGGTGCACACAGGTCGTGAGGTACAACAACCTGACAATTTACAAACTTGATAGCTCTTACCAAGTCCCACAGGTCACTAAACCAGCTCCCTGCTCTGTATGGACAAGTACAACAGGCTGGTCCACAGTCTTATACAGAGGACACTCATTCTTCCATCACAGAGGTTCTTTGTGAGGTCAGAGCAAAAAAAAAAAAAAATGCACCAAACAGAGAAGGTTATAACCCTTAGTGGCTATCCTCACTCTGGGCCAGAGGGACTTTTCCATTCTCATGAAAATGAGAGTAGCATCTATCAACTTCTTCAGCAGCAGAAAAAAGAGACAGATATCTAATTGTTTAGCAATTCCAGGCAGCAGAGTGCTTTAGTGCCTTTGTAGCTGGATGCTGAGTATGTCCAACCAACCATCTGGACTTTGAAGGATGAGGTGCACTTTGGACAAGTGTTCAGCAGAGAGAGGCTAAGTCATCACAAAATGTAACCTGGAACTTTTCTACCCAGCCACTTTGTTTACAGAATAGGGATCTGAAATTTCTCATGAAGAAATACCTAGGCCATAAACCTTGATCAGTTCCCCAGCTAGCTTGTAAGTGATATAAGTCTGTGTTTGCCACAAGGATTGTTATCTCTCATGAGATTCAAGTTTCTTTCTTCCTCAGAGTTCTAGGCCATTCTGCAGGTCTTCACTCTTTCCAGAGTTCTATTTCTCTCTACCTGATGCCCTACCTTGTATTTCCTGCCTTGCTTAGTTGGCCATCAGTTTTTTGTTGACAAATGATGCTTGTACACGATAGCAAAGAGATTCTTTATATATTCCACTCCAGAGTCCAACTAAACGCCAATCTCTAACATTAGTAAACGACAGTCAAGAGGAACATCTATGAAAACCACCTAAGAATTGCATTCCCAGTGTCCTTTCTATCTGTATGTGGCCACACTGGGGAAAAGTACTCTACAATCAGAACTATCTTGGTTACTGAGTTTGAGTTTCTACACAGAAATCATTTTCTATCAAACAATGCATTTATAAACCTAAGAACATCTCTTAGACCTTATAACATTTTCTCAAACAATTTAAGCTGAAATATGAGACTATGACTACCTAATTTAATCAGAGACCTAAGGTGTTAAATGGCCTGAATATCCTGAAAATACAGCACAAGCAGCTTCCAAATCTATAGAAATGACAGAGACGGCTGGTTCCTCAGACAGTCACCCAAAATGTCTATGAGACTTTGGAGCATTCATCTTTAGCCTTCTCTCCCAGAATATCTGACAGACTTTCTATAAAGCAGGAAGTGTGAAGGAATCCTTACCTTCTCCTGGCAGAGCTTGGCCATCGACCTCCTTGTGTCTTATTTATCCATAGCTTGGACAGCATTCTGTATGCAATTTAGGCAAGCACAATTTTGTGCCTAGTGTCTAGCTTGTCACATTTGAAGCAAACTCCATATAGAGGTTCTTCAATGTTCATCATCTTCTTTGAAGTAGTGTCAGGTGCTGCCTGGAACAGGCATGTCTCGCTTTAAGAGCCTTTTACTAACAAAACATCTTGAAATGCCATAATCTGTAGATGTTTGAGGTTATTGAAGACTATCTATCTATCTATAGTATACGTGAATTGATTGTTCATAGCTAACTACTATCTACTCAACACAGAATACATTTTTCTGTAATCAACAATATTTGTATCTAACAAGCCTATAAGTTTGATTGACTAACTAGTAACTTGCATTTATTAATTATCCTAGACAGTTGGCAACAAGGACTAGAGCTTCATGTTACATAGTTACAATACCTTAAAGAGAGTTGAAACATGTATATACAGAATATTCTTTCAAATAGAATCCTATTCTGTTTTAAGATACAAAGACCATAGCAAATGTGTACATATTTGGCTTGTTGGTGTTCTTTGGTCTAAAAGTCACTTTAAATAATCTACCCTTTTATTCACACACATACAGACACACACACACACACACACACACACACACACACACACACATAAACATACATGCATCTATATGCCTTCTCCCCCTTTCCCTGAACATTAGATAGGAGCGAGAGTGGGATAGAGGAAAGAGAAAGAGAAAAGGAAATCCCTGAGTCTAACATCCCTTACTGTGATTCCACCCTGACCAAGCCAATTAACAACATTTTACCACTCTCCCTTAAAGGAGGACAAATATAAATACCCCGATTCATGACCAACACCATGCACCCCACTTTTGGTGAATGGGACGTCATTATCTTGAAATTGCTTCCTACTCTTTGGTGGCATCTTTTCCTTATGTGTGTCCAAAGAAAATTTGGATATTGCCCAGTGTTAAGAAAGCTAGTTGCTCTATTAGTTGTCCAAGTTCTATTTCCTAAAAGGTGTAAGACTTAAATCAAGGCCCTCGTGGAATAGTCTAAGAGTATGGAGCAACTGGCATCAGCAGCTTTCCAGCTTTCCTAGAAGTGAGTTTTGATGAAAGAGCTATTGATGGAGTCTGAGGTTGAGACTAGCAAGATGCTAGAATAATTATGTCTCAGTGTCATAGTATCCTACTCAGTATCCCTGAGGGTCAGTCTTGTCATGGCTTCTTTTACTTCGTTCATGTCTGTAAGCATACAAACTTTTACAGGTAATATACACTTTGCATTAACATGCACATGGAATATGAAGTGTGCTCAATCAGCTAAAGAGGATTGGATGACATCTACTTGAGTTGGTAGGCTTTTGCTTTTCTATGTTGGCTTGGACTACATAACCAAGTTTATTATGAATTTTCATCCATGCCATTTCAAAGAATGGCATGAATCCACCCTAAAGATTCTGTAGCCAACAAGATTTATTGGTATTACTCACCTGAAGTCATAGCTAGATACTTTTTCCTGTCTCAGCCAGTTTGAGGGCAGTTCCCATGGAGAGGGATCAGCAAACAAGTTACCTGTTTTGTTGGTCTTCAGGATTTCTTTCTTGTCTGTAGCAAGGCTCTTCAGGAGGTCTCTTCCAGTGGCCTCTGTGTTTTATTAATTTTGAAGGATTCCACACTTTTTCTTTTCCTGTTTAAAAAATATATCATATTCTCTTCCCCTATGCAGCATATTTGCTGCCTTCTGTTCTGAGGTTAGCAAATATTTAAGCTTATCTAAATTGGCAGAGCTCCCTAAGATCTAGTGATTTTTTTGCAGCTATATAATCTGTCTCTTTGGCATTTTTAAAAATTCAAGTCAGTAAATCTTGAGTTAAACTATCTTTGGGAGATCCAAGACCCCCCTTTTGCTCTATGAGCATTTCCTTTGAACTCTTGTGAGAGCTTTCCCTAATTGCTTGACCAGTAAGTTGGTGACATATGATGTTTTTATGCCATAATGTGCAAGGTGTATTATAATGAATACACATGTTAAAGGATCATCAGCTCTGATCTGCAAAGGCATTTCCAAGATAGCCATCATCCCTAATAAATGAGCAGTTTCAGAACCATCCCTTTCAGAACTGAAGTCTGAAGCTTCTTGGAAGTCTGAATACGTATCCAGTGGATGATGTATCAGCATATATACATATTTTAGTGTTTCAAACTCAACAAAATGAACCCCATAGTCTATTATGCTATTGCCTTGCTAGTTTAACTAATTTAACTACAAATCGGAATCTGGATTTTTAACTGAGAACATTCAGACTCTATGCACTGCTGGTTTCATTCTCCAAGCCTTTGTGCAATCTTCTCCTCTAGAACTCCCGTTTCTGCTCTCATTCTAGGTTCCGGATTGGATTCTTTCGAGACTCTGTATACTGATTTTAAGGATCCTCTCATCTCTGTTCTACGACCTCCAACCTAGCATTCCATCCCATTTCCGTCTTATCTAAGTCAGCTTTACTTCAAACCTACTTAAAGGTGATATATAAAACTACAATCATTACCAAATATGTTCATTATTTGTTGCTTACAGCGAATCAAAATTATATAAGGTCCAAATGCAATCTACCATTGTATTTTTCTCCATTTCGAAATGAAAATTTATTTTCATTTTTTTCTCTCTAACTCTCTCCTTCCTTTGGAGTCCTGATTATATTATTTACAAACAAATTATTTCTTTCTAATATTTTACACTCAGGTTCTTTTCTCTCTTATATTTTTGCATTGAATAAATTTTCCTTTGAGACGTTGAGGGCTTCTCAGTGTTACCACAGCTCAGTAGCTCAGTAATATGTATGTTCTCTCTCTCTCTCTCTCTCTCTCTCTCTCTCTCTCTCTCTCTCTCT